>CAJPEV010001817.1:0-56769 GCA_905338385.1 Darwinula stevensoni | reverse complement strand
CCTCAGGGCCCAAGCTTGGATCTTCATCTTCACGTTCTCTCTCTCTCTCTCTCTCTCTCTATATATATATATATATGTACAGACTTCTCGTTTCAAAATAAACTTACAGAACATGTCACATCCGACACAGTCACAAAATAGGCTTACATTCTGTTTCAGGTGTTGACATCTTGGGGTGACTAACACTAATTTCAAGCATTCATTCAATCTATAGAATGAACATGAAACTAAATTATTAGGATCTGCTCGATGACAGATATGTGAACATTAGTACAAGTGACTTTAACTTGAGGTTCACGAAATGTCACATCTGACACTTTTCTTTGTACAGAGGTACACCTCTAATGTAAGAGAGAGTGGAAGACTTAAGATTATGGAATATTCAGTCACCACCCAAAGCAAATTGTTACAGCCTTTATATGCTGATTCGTCCTCCATAACATAGTTAAATACATTTTGTATACTAAAAATATTACTCCGGATGTCACATCCGACACCGTGGACAGAACCAGGGTTGGATTCCCTGACGTGGGCAGAAAGAAACTCGATGGAATGCCGTCACTGCTCAATATGACGTTGGATCTGGCTGAAATGGGAAGAAGAGGGTAGTTCCATTTGGGGAGGCACACTTCTGCAATTTCCACGCTCCTAAATCTAAAGATGAGCGCTCAATTCGTCTTTCCTTCCCTCTTTTCTCCTCGAATCTTGAACATGTTGCCCGCTTAGGCTTGTAGACTTTCAAAGATAAAGAAGAAGAGTTGAGTTAAATGACCAGTTTTAAGCACAAATTATTCATATTATCCCAACTTCCAGTATATATGTATTTTTCTATGGGAAAATGTACTCCCACGAATTCCAACTCATCGTATGTAGAAATGGCGTAAATTAAAAGGCTTCATATCTGCGCCTTGAATTGCATTTGAGAGTTGAGCCATACATTCTCCTAGTACCGACACATGAGTGGCAGGAGTCTTCTAGGGATCGGACGCCACTTTGAACTGGTCAATTCAGGTATTCTAAATTCTTCCTCGAAGTTGTACGAGGGACAAGATCGGGTACCGTTATCAAACTACCATGGTCCCATTCCGGAGCCATCAGCGATGAAATCTCTCAATCGGTAGTGAGGCGCCATCTCGCGACGGTTGGTAGAACCAATTTCCCATTCAGAATGTGATTTTGATTCGAAATCTCCTTAATTTTTTCATACATATTTTTATTGTGATAATGCGGAAAACTCCACCACAAAGCATCATTCAGAAAACGATGAATGAAGGCTTTCAGAAACTATTGACTTTCTTTATTCCTTAGTGAACTATGTAGTGCGTAAATACTTGCGGGGTCAGTTAGTTTGTCTAGGGCAATGATTCTCTCTCTGGGAAATCGGTTGTGATTTCACCTATTGTTATACGAGAAGGGGGCCAATTCCGCCTCATCCCAGTTCTCCTGAGGTTTGCTCGAAGTCACGTCGCTTCTCTGAAATGGAAGAAAAAATAGGGCTCGTCCGGGAATTGAACCCGGGACCTCTCGCACCCTAAGCGAGAATCATACCCCTAGACCAACGAGCCGAACATGCAGAGATGATCCAAAACATAGTTTATTTAAATTAAAAAAGAAAAAAAAACACATTTTCCTTCAAATATCTGGTAATATGAACCCGAGGAAGTATCCGCCTTCTAACTTTTTGCTTACTGTAATGAAAATGTGAGCGAGGAAGTTCCCGTGTGAAACGGGGTTAAACGGAAAAAAACGTATCCTAGAAATGCAGATTGGGATTCGGATGCGGAATTAGAATTCCACTCATTTCTGGATTCGACCCATAGGTAGTCTCTCTGTTGAACGCAAGAGTCTCATTGAGTCCGGTGATAGGTCAAGGAAAAACTATTTATGTGTGTCCAGTTATTTGGGGATCGACAGTGGCATCTATATTGCGACCCTATTAATGACTGAAACGAGTGGAGTATCGCATCTTCTTGAACACCATACTATGTAAGAATTCGGCATTAGTACTTTGTGACGAAGTTCACACGTGTCGCCTATCCGAAGTTTCGTCTGCAGGGTTGCTGGGTAGAAAGAAGCTGATTGGGATGCCGTCACTACTCCAGATCATATTGGATCTGTCTGGAAGACTTGCTTGAGTCGTTCCATTAACTAGGAGACACATTTAACCAAAAATCTCCACGCGACAATACAGTATCTGAGGCTAAGAGTAAGCGTTTGTCTCCCCTCCGCAAACACGAACTTCTTGAACACAGGAGCGGCGTGCAGACCGACATTTAGATGTCACATTGAAATTACAATTTATATGCGCCATCAACCATGAAGAAATCCTGTCTGTTAGGCTTTTTCTTAATCATGGAAAAGGCTGTCCCATGATAGCCAAGTAATATTCGGGGAAAAGAGAAATATATATAAATAGATCACATACGATGCCGTGAAGCAAAGTCGAAAGTGTAACCATGCATACTTTAAGTGCTGGGTCGCAAGTACCAGGAGACTTCTAAGGCCATATCGACTTTTGAAAACGGAATTACAGAACTACAGTGTCTACCTCAAAGGTGTACGTTGGAAAAGATCGGGTACCACCAAATCGGAATACCGGGGTTTCATTTTTGAGCCTTCAGGAGAGAAATCTCTCAATTGGTAAGAAGGCGCCATCTTGCGTCGGTTGGTATAACATGGTTTGTATCGAGAATATACCGGAATATGCTGATTATTCAACATATCCGCAATGTTTATATTGGTTGTTAAGATGACGTGGATGACTTCTTGTCAAGTCACCATTGAGACGCCTCATACGGGGCAAATAAAAAGGAGAGGGAAAAAATTATGTTCCTCCATGACTCCAGGGTTAGCTTGCATGCGAACGTTCACTCGGGTTCGAACTTCAAAGAGGCAAACTGAAATAGTCCGATCCAATGGCGAATTTCTGCTGAAGAGTTTGCAGAATAATTGGGGTGCAAAATTCCACCCGAGCGATACCACGGAAGAAAATTATTATTAATACTTCCAAGGGGGTACCACAGGAGCCCAGGATCCCAGAAGCGCCGGATGGCGGCCCCCCCCCCCCCCCCCTACCCTCCCGTAAAATACGCCACTGTTGCTATCCATAAAACCAGAATCAGTATCATTTCAGCGGAGATCCCTCTCTGCTAGAGCACAAAGGGTCGAATTCAGGAGCTCTGAGGTATTCGTATCGTGATGGAAGGGTAGTAGAAGTCGATCCTGAAGTCATGGCTTCAACGCTAAGTAGTAACGCTCTTGAGGGCCACTGAGTGAATGTGTCACGTCTTTTATCTCATCCAAGGATTGCGGGAAAGCCAGCATCAGGAAGGGAAGAATGACGGGATGGAAAGGTCCTCACGAAAGAACTTCCTTTTTTCAGAGGCATGAGTCGACGCGACTCATGCCTTGCAAGGTTTTTTACGGAGATGAAAATTCCCCACGATTACTCTGTCTACCAGACAACCCATGGACGGATTTTGTCTTTTTTATGACCAAATTTAAATCAATGTTTGGACTGTAATTGTAAATTCGTGTGGTTTAAGATGTCGTTGCCCGGTCATCCCTTAGTGAGGTTATGGACAGTGAAGTGACACATGGACATGAAGAACAATTCGGGTCCACTCTTTTCCCTCGCATGGATCTCCTTTTTCATCCATTTAATCCTAACTCGCGTCAGGAGGACTGAGCTTTTTAATTGGGACCCTGTGTTTTTTTTTTTTAACCCAGGCAGTTGCAGAATTTTTTTTTGTTGCGTCCTTTGGCACCCTTGTTGTAGGCAGAAGTATCGACATTTTTCCAAAGAAAACACTCGTTCTTCCACTGACTCTTCAGTTCTTGACTTATACGATAAGCCTTTTCAAGCCTTTTGTCTGCGTCTTTTGATACTTGGATTGGCAGTCACATTTTGCTCTGTAAGTTATCACGAAAGGCTTGGAATCCATATCCTGTTGGGGAGTGAGATCTCAAGTTCATGCAAGGTTTATTCAAACAGCCCTATGGGAATAGGCCAATATACATGCAGTATAAATAAAAATGGAAATGACCTTCACTGATATGGCCAAGGCTATCCTGGAAGATCAAGTCGCGCAAGGCGGACTAATAATTCATCACGCATGAAGAATCATGCTGGCGCTTGTTCAGGTTTCCTTCACTTTTGTTTTCATGAACCAGACACCATCTGAAGCCTATTTTTTCTGCCGTGCGGAATTTTTTGGATGGGAGGGAAGCGTGACGGCATATTCCTTGTAGAAAGAAAGTGAGAGATGATGCCCACGAGATTGGAGAAAGTGGGTCTTGCTGACGGCTCGTATTTCCAGCATTTCCAGAGAATGTCCGATCCCGGTTTGCTGTTTGGGACCTCTGGATGACAGCCCGTCTTCACCCTCCTTATCACTTCCCGTGTTTCCATCTCCGGATATGGAATGGATCCTGCAGGGATCAGAAAAGTCGTTTCAGAACTAAACCTATACGGTACGTCATTCACATCCTATCCCAAATTTCCATTACGCAGGGTGCTAGCCGTGTTTGTTGACCAGCACAAGAAAACCAAGTATAGGAGTGACATGAGCTTCTCACGCTCAGCCTTGAGAAGGGATCTTATCCCATCAGAGACGAGAGAAGGAAAGACTCTAGCGAAGCAGACGACCGTTGAGTCACTTGTACCTCTCTGCAAGGGAACCTCACTGGAACATTCACTTTAACATTACCACGGAACTTTTCCGAACGAAACTCTAATATGCCACAATTCAGTTTGAGAGCAGCAGCGAAACCAATTTTGGCCCCCCACATGTGCGGTGGAATGCTGCAGCATTCCATGGTTTCAGGTGTCTTTTAGAAGAAAAAAAAAGACCTCACCAATAATTTTTGTTAAATAAAAACAACTTAGAGTGAAACTTATTTGACCGGTTTCAGCATACCAATATAGCAAGTTTCATTGCTCAATTTTTCTCAGATGATTTAGAACAGCCATTCATCCATCCAAGAATGAAATCTTACTTCCCGCATTCACACAGACACTCAGACGAAAGAAGAAAAAAAAGAACTAACCGAAATTGAGAATTTCCCAGACCACAACTCCGAAGCTCCATACGTCTGTCTTGGTGGAGTAAATTCCCCTCGCTAACGTCTCCGGGGCCATCCATCGAATCGGCAAAGGTCGCTGTGGCGAGAGACAATCAAAATTTGCTGATAACTTGTCACTCCGAGGATCTACAGCAAATTTATAGGTCGAAACGGACACGAACTCGAACTGAATCGAGTCCAGAAAGAAATTTAAAATTTTCGGACGCGATCCGTTCACAAACTCTGAAACAATATGGAAGCATGAGAGAACCCTCTGAACCCACAAAAAAAACTAGAATTCTATTTCTTCGAGCTCTAAGAAAGTGTAATGCTAAAAGTTTTTTTTTTTCCCTGCAATTCGCGGTGCATGAAGGCGGACTTGTGCAACATTATCGTTCAAATAATGATTAACCCAAACGCAAACTTACCTAGGTATGAAATGCAAAATCGAACTTGAACTCTCCGTCCGATTTGTCGTACTGAATCGAACTCGAATCCAATCTCGTAGAGCTACGGCTTGCCCCAACTTAATATAATCATTTTTTTTATTTCAAATATTTATCTAAACTTTTACTACTTCTAGAAATTATCATGCTGCGTCTAATGACCTTGATTCCGAAGAATGGCCCTGCATCCTAATTTCTACTCTCCCAGAGCTTCACGAAGCACAGATGCATCCAATTTCTCCCATTTCACTTTGGCAACTTCCGAAGTCCACCTAAAGTTTTGCTAGGCCGACTCCCAAGGGCAGGCTTTAGCTACCAAATCGCACAAAAACCCAAGCCCTGTTCGAATAACGAAAACCCCCTTTTCGGCAGGAAATGGACTAGTTCTTTCCACAAGCAGAAAGGAACAATCTAACTTCACGGAGCATCATACAATACTTGTACTTCCCCTCGGCCGGGTGGCGCCGGCATCATTTTCTGGCGTTCGCCTTCCTCTCACTGATATGTTTTGGCCAGGGGACATGAACTTCGTTCTTCAGTTTTCTTTCCATTTGGAGAACCTGCTAGTAGTTCCCTTGGATGCCTGCAATCGACTTGCAATTGGTCTTTGACTGGGAGGATTTTCTATTTTCGCGAAATTAGTCACTTTAGTCAGAAGCTTCTTGTTACGTATTGGTCTTGGATGAGATTCTATGTCTGAAATACACACCTTTATTCGTATCCCGCCTTTTTCCACTGTAAATGATATTCAAGACAGTTCCTTTGGAAAGGCGCCATCCTTTCAAGAAACTCTTGCGAATTAAAATTTTGTCACAAGTCACACACCTCATACGAAAGCTATTTATCCTTTTCCTTTGGAGTAAATTTATCTTGAATATAGTCAAATAAAGCTGAGCAACCTTACCGCGAAAACTTGAACTGGATTCATCCGGCCTCTAAGCAACCTAACGGTACATGCCAGATTCATGGACTCGACTTTACAAGCTGCAACCGAAAAGAGTGAAGCCTTGAACTCTCCTGAGATTCATTTCATACCTGTGTCTTAACCTGGTATTGAACGGAGTCGTCCACGTCGATATCGTCCATGAAGCGGGCCAACCCGAAGTCGGCAATTTTGCAAACTCTCGCTGAGGAGATGAGAATATTCCTTGCTGCCAGGTCTCGATGAACCACCTTAAAATTATAGATTATATTTTGCTGTGATCCTCATCTGCCATCGATGAAAGGTTGAGTGTACCGCGCATGCATACCTTCTTGCTGGCTACATGTTCCATTCCTTTTGCGATGTCCAAAGCGAAATTCAGGAGGATGTGGATGGGTAAGCGACTGTCATGTTTCAGTCCTCTTCCCCCTTGATGCCGGTTTAGGTAAGACCAGAGAGTTCCTTTCGTCATGTATTCCATGACGATTAGAGTCGGCTCTACCCAAAGCAAGAAGCAGAAGGGGTAAAACCTGTTGAAGGTTTTCTCTAAATTCCATTCATATTTGCATGTGTTCACACCTATTTTTGTGCATCCGCCTATCAAGGCGACGACATTAGGATGAGGACCCAATGCGTTCAAGATCCGAAGTTCCCGCCCGAGTTCCTCTTCTTCGGATCCTGGTTGAATTCCTAGTTTAGCCTGTTTCACTGCCACCGTCCGATGTTCCAACGACAAAGATTCATCTTCCAGTCGGGCCCGGAATACCTGCACGAGCAGAAGTCAATATAAGATGTCAAGATCTGTGGTATACATATGATGAAGATGATGACTAAAGATGAAAGCGATGTAAACAATGTATTCAGAGGTGTAGTGAAATGTGTTCAGAAAAAAAGAATGACCGACTTGCTGAGCTTCGATTGCAAAGGCTCTTAAAGCATGAACGGCTATGCGTCGGAAAGGTCAGCAAATCGAGTTCTCCCTTTTTATTTAATGTTCTTGTTTTCTATCGACCCATGAAAGACATTGAGTGCCAATTTTTTGGAGGCCACTTACCTTGGCGAAGTTACCCTCTCCGATGATAGTTTTCAGTCGTAGTTTATCCCTGTTGATCTCTGTCGGAAGCGCAGGAAGGGGTCGTCGTGGTTTCCTGTTTGCTCCCATCTCTCATCTCCAACGACCTCCATAAGAATACTCCAGGAATCAGGTATGTACGCCTGCCGGTCGGTTCAGACCGCCGAGTTTCTTACCAATTAACAAAAGCTGTTCTAGCCAGTGCGATGCAGAGGCATCAATGGAGACAGGGTAGGTCCGAACCTACTCCGTCTTCATTGATCAGCTCCTGCCTCAGATCACGAGTCGTCACTGGCGTGTTGCAAGCTTCTCGTTTGTGCACAAATACGGTAAACTGTCCCCCCCGACCGAACGATTAGGACTGATAGGGACTAGGGGCCTTGCAGTTTCATGCGCAGATCGGCAGATACAGCATGAATGCACGCGCACACACTCTAAATCATGCAACACCATGTAACGTCAGCAGCAGCCCTCACACTTCGCTCATGACGTCACGTATTGGGTGAAACTGTCATTACAGGTCCCAGTTAGGAATCTTCACTTTAATGCGACGTCGGGCTCAGCCTTAAATATTCCTAGTTGAATATCAATGCAATGTCTTCTTTAATTCCCTTACACTCTTTGTGGCTGTTTTTCTTCCCTTTGGGGTAATGAACTGAGTCAAATAAATGTGATTAAATGCTATTGTCCCCTCTCCATGACAGAGAGAAGGAATGTAAAGTATGTCTCCTGGGACACGCCAAAAATGATATTTCGGCGCCGGAACCGTATTTTTTCTAATACAAGGCTTTCCTCATGACGAAATTGGATTTCAATTGGAAAATTTTCAATTGGAAATTGAAAAAAAAAAACTATAGCAGTTCCGGCAATTTGCCGGAACTGCTATAGCTGTTTTTTTTTTTCAATTCTTCCTTCAACATACTTCACTTGTTGCTCACCAAAAATGGATTTAAACCATCTAAAACAGGGGTGCACAACATACGGCCCGCTAGGTCCTTGCGTGCAGCCCGCCATGACTGGTGGCGTAGTAAGTGCTATTGTGGCTCCTGCCCTGTTGGTAACAGCTTTGGTCATCCAGACTGCGGCCCGCGGTATGTGAGTAAGAGTCGCAAGTCGCCCTCACAGTCTTTTGAGTTGTGCATCCCTGATCTAAAAGCAGGTTACAAAGCATAAAAGTCCTGAAGAGTCCGTAAAAGAGGGGTCGAGCGGACATGGGTCGATTTCCAGACATCACCTCCAATAATCCACTTTCCTTCTTTTCCGTGGGCGGTCTTGTGTTGTCATGAAGTATTTATATCACGGACTTACATAGAATTGCAGATCTCCATCTGCAACCATTCCTTTTTATAAGTAAGCAGGCATTGCTTTCGGTGGGTTTAGGAAAAAAGCCAACCGGAAATAAGACCCCCAGAATTGGCTAAAGCAGAAAAAAGCCATCCTAGGCTTTTCCCCCATTTTCCGGGGGTCCCACGCACCACGGGAACCACACCATAGCTTGCCAATACAGAGTAAATGAAGCGGAAAAGGGGCCTGGTATGCTCTCCCTCCAATAAAATCGCCAAATTGATTTCCAAGAAATGCCCGAAATTTGTTTTATTGAGAGCAAGTTCACTTCAATGGCAATAGTAAGATCGATGAAAGCAGAGCTTCAGAAATGTCGGCTTTTCATCGTCTCGGTCCTTTTCTGTCTCCCATTTCCCGGTTATTACGTTCATGACGTTCTTCCGCAGTTTCGGATATTCTGCTGTCCCCTTATTGTTGAGGACTTCACGTTCAATTATTACGATCGTCACCCTCAAAATGTACGAGAAAGGTAGAGTAAGGAAAGAAAAAATTATGCTTGTAAATTTTTTTCAAACCGATATCGTCGTCTGTTCCCTTTGCCAAGAGGACATGGAATGCCATGTCAGCGCGCCGCTTTTACAGCACATTTTCTTACAGTACAATATTTACTGGGGTTATTTTAAGGTTACAAGTGGGGCAATTTTTGTCGTAAAAATGCAGAACTATCGCAGGTGTTGCACGTGCGTCACGTGCTTCGCGAAGCAGTCTCTGGCACCATGACTACAGGAATGAGAATGAAGTCGCGAGATATCTTCGTCCTTCGAGCGCGAACTCACCGAAGAGAAGAGTAGAGATGATGCAACCGCGGGCATAGTCAGGTCACGAATGAGCCGCAAAGTAAGTCGAGGTCCCGGTATGTTAAGGGAACCTTGACCCACCTGGTCTTCCCTATTCACTCGACCGCTCTGGGATCGAAGCAATATCTGGGTCATCTTTTATCCTCATCGCCTCCATCGACCCGCCCACATTTGTCTACAGAATCAAACGGCTAGAAGACTGATGCGTTCTCTCGACAGCACTGCCAGTCTTCTCCTGTCAACCCAGTTCAAATTCGCCAAATTAATGACTTCTTATTGTTGCTTTAGCAAAGCGAATTTTCCTTCTCCTGCAGTTCACTTCCGTCCTAGATGCTAAAATACAAAAAATATTTTCCTTCGCAGCCAAACATGACCGATAAGTTAGACTATGAGCTAGATTTGCATTTAAATGATATATCAGCTAATTTCCATCTGGAAATTAAGTTTCAAGGCAACTATTGAAAATGTAGATTTCGCACCATGAAAAGTTCCTGTCAGTGCTAAACTAACGCAAAGATCAGAGAGTGAACACGATTGGAAAATCGCTTACTCTTCCATCGCAAGTGGAAGAAATACTCGCAGAAGCAAATTCAATTTACAATCATATTACCCTACCGAAATACACCTCTGACTTTTCTATCGACAGTATTATTAATTAATTTAGCCTTGATGACTACAAGTAGGGGTGGACACAGAAATTATTCATAGGCAGGTCGCCCCTCCCCCTCCCCCTCCCCCTCCCCTCCCCTTCCTCTCCCCTTCCCCTCCCTTTCCCCTCCCCCTGGATCCACCATCGATTACTGGTTTGCCTTATAAAAACCCCTATTAAAAATAGTTACCAATACTCTCAGAAAAAAAATTTATATTCAGTTTCAAATATTTTACATGGTTTGATCCATGGTTAATTCATTCAGCTTATGAAGTCATGAAGAACTGTAGCCTCCTCCCCCCCCCCTCCCTATCCTAGCCTATTGTTCACTGATAAAGCAGAGATAAATTTCATGATCGATTTCTGTTAGGATCGGTCCTAGTTGGCGCAGCGACCCGAGCAGCGCCAAAATTCTCCGGCTCCACGTCCGTCCGAAGACAACAGGAAAGAAAAACTAAAGTGAGGTGTTCGCATCGGGAGCAAAGTGCACATTACCTACATTACCTACACGGGGAACCTCTTGACAAAATCCTACTACTATAATATCCAACTTTTCAGTAGCCTCGTTCTCTATCCCATCGAAGAGGCGTCTGCGGGGCTTCATCGAAACTCCCTTCATCAAACAAACTAGACTGCGAATGAGAAATTCCATTTAAGTGACATATTTCGGGCAGTTAAGACACTTGGACAAAAATCAAGAGTCTAAGTGGAAACTTTGTTCAGCCCAACCAAGCCTGGAACAACGAATGGTAGTTTGACTGATTAATGCCTCAGATTTCAATCCGCAATTGTACTATAAAAGTACGACGGGAAAATTTAATGTCCATGCCCTGTCCTGTCTCGCCACGGTGAAGGAAAAAGCCTTTGTAGCCCTCACGTAATGCATGTTCAGGGAAGAATGCGCACAGAAAGAAATCCCGTTTTTGGCCTCTCATCAATCCTGTTTTCCAACCAACATGGTGAAGTGAAAACTTGCGTTCCATAAAATCAGGAAGTGAAACGAAGAGATGACATCGACGATCTTCTACCATTTTGGACGAGTCTCCCTAGAATTTTTTTCATTTTTAGAGACTGAAGGAGGAGCACCAGAGACAACATGGGCCTCTTTTCGCGGGCAATAAAGAGCGGCGCACTTTTTCACATCATTCTTCAACATTTGATCGCGCGCTGATTTTCGATCACTCCGGAATTCATTTCTCGTTCGGGTTATGTTCCTTCAACCCTTCACCCTCCCTCAAGAAACGCGGGAGGGAGAAGGGTTGTGCGGGTTCATGGGAAAGGAAGGAACGAAGGAACAAAGACCCCTTTACGAGAAGGACGTCCATTAAAAATAGCTGAGATGACGATGTCAAAGGATCTGACCAAACTCGAAAATCAACATCGACGAGGCTGAAAACGTGGCTGTAGGTACCTTCTCGCGAGGGATTGTAAGGTGACCTTGTGGTATTCTATCGTCGCCATCGATCGGCAGCATATCTAATACCTAATTCAGCGAGTTTGCCTTGATAACGTCCTTAGGTTATGGGCTGCGAGGGATAGGATATGTAACGCTGTGCGCTTTCAGTTGGAGTTGCACTAATCACGAGAGTGTTTCACATTCATTTGTCTGTAAGTCTATTTTTGACTTCAGAAGAAGTCGACTCAGTGGAGTTTGAACATTACGACCCGAATGGTCAAACCTTAATTAAATAGTGATAAAGGGGCCTTTAAGCTAAAGAGCTCCTCTTCCCCCATAGGACTCCATGTTTTCTTAAAGGACAGCTAACTAAAGGAAGTTTCAATGTTTTTCAATGTTCAGGCCTTATTCTTTTCTGCTTCGTCTTTTCGACCTAAAATAATTTCGTCGAAAATGACTCTGCACGTTTAGAATGATCGCCGATCTGTCTCAGTGCGAAAAGTCGTGCACCGTTGTAGCCTATGGCAATGATCAGTTCTGTTGGTTCCTTGAGAGCGATCGTTGCCACGAACCTTTAAGCATGTACCATGTGCATGCTGGACATCGTGCGAGCTGCAAAATCGGGTATCTTCAGTCTGGAGGTATCCTATCTAGGTATCGGGTCTATGGGGTTTGAAAGGAAAAAAAAGTGTTTCTTATCAGTGTGATCTACAGGCAGTGGAGAGAAGTTTATCCAAATCCATCCTCAAGGACAGAGAGAAGGAAGATTATCATTCCGGATTCGCCTCATCGATCTGGTTTGCGAGGAGCATCGAATTCGAAATTGCAATATCCATTATTGCCATTCATCTTTTGCCTTTGGTTATCGAAACGGAAGGACGACTTGAGCAATAGAAAAACTTGGAAAGTTTTCAGGAAATCTTTGGTTGCAAGAGCAAGATAGATTGTAGCATAGTCACTCCATTTCGCAGTACTTCTCTTGGAAGTGACAAATGTCAGCTCTCTCCGTTCTGTCATAAAACAAAATTATTATTTTTCTTTCGTACGGACAATGGAACAGCTTTTATTTTTTAATTTTAGTTACAGGTGTATTTTGAGGTTTTTAATCTACTCGATTGCTTTAGGAGAGATAGACTTCCGTGGTTCTACCATTGAAGGCGAAGATGCAGCAGTCGTTGACGATGTGATCGACGATTTGCTGGTCGTGACCGCAGTCGCATCTCGCACTGTCTTTGATGCGCCAATTTTGCATCAGGTGTCCGCATCGTCCGTGGAGGTTCTGATGCGGTTGACGGTGGTCCACTGGCGGCGAGGAAGGTCGAAATCCGGAGGTTCGACGATGGGATCCGGGACGAGACTTTTGTTTTTTACGTCCGCCGAGGCCCATTCTTGTTTCCACCTCTCTCCCTGATTGATGTTGGCTGCGTGAAGAGAGGCCGCTTCGGTCCAGAACGGCCGTCACTAGGCGATGAGGCGATTCGGAGGTACAGGGTCCAGGTCTCTCCGGATCGGAAGGTCTTGGTGATGATACCTTATCGTATTTCTGCAGTGTAGCTGTTTGATGTCGTACTTACGGCGGAGGGATGTGTATGGTATGGATGTGGAGGGATGTGGGATATGCACCGGGACCCAGCACGTTGGCGTTGACTTCAAAATAACCGGATGAGACTATTATGCTAGCCAACAAGGGCAGAGAAGCCTGTTCTTAAGCAGTTTCTTCTCATACGCCTTTGCCCTTTTCTGTTTGGATTGTCAGCTCACCTCAGAGATTCCCCACGGGGCGAGACACTTTTAGTGATAATCGTCCTTCTCCAAGGAGTGAAAGGTTCACTCGTGAAGGTCTTCGTAACCAAGTCTTATTCTCCAAGAAGAGTCCTAAATTCTTTGAAGTAAGGAATTACCGTTATGTTCCTTTCGCGCTTGCTTCATCAGCATTCTTTCGAACCACGAAGACGCAGTGAATTCTCCACCAGAGTTGCTCAGTCGTTTCAGGACATGACATGACATTTTCTGAGAGGACTCAGATATAGTATCGTGGCAATATGGGATACGCTTCAGTTTGCAAGCTTCTTTTTGCGATCTCAAGGCCACGATGAGCAGTATATCGTTGGTGAATAGGGAATGATTAGGCCAGAACCCGTATAATGGAGAGATAACAGCCCCGTTTATGCGAATGACATGCTCTATGTCACAGTATGCGCCGTCGGGGATCTCTGTAATTGATCGTCATGAGCGGTAAGAAATAGGAGATGATGGAAAATGCAAACTTTATTACAAGTTGGGATTTCTCTTTTTATCTTTCCCCCTCCCTTTTCAATTGCCAGGGGCTCTTGTAATCTCCATGCTCAATGAGTAGAGAATTAGCCCGTAATGTGACTCTTTCTATAACGCGGGATTTAACAGCCCCCTGCCTCTGTCCTCTTGAAAACCAGGCTTCACCCTCGAATTGTCCCTCGTTAATTCTTCTTCTTCTCCTTACCCCTCGTTAATCACGACCAGAGCCGAGACAAATGAGAGATTTTTTTTCCTTCATAGAGCTACACGAGAGGAATCTTTATTATTATTCACCTCTTGTTTCGTTACATCGAAATGGACTCCTCTCAACAAGGGTAACACCTTCTGCTGTGAAGTATCGACACCAGATTCATCGCAGATACTTGGGTTTTAATACGCAGGACCACCCATGCAGTCGTGCAGCACAACCGTCGGTCAAAATTTGGGTTGAAGTCACTCACACAGGACGTTTTTGACTGCCACCGATGCAGCCTGCCTCGGATGGCCTCACAAGAGTCGAAAGGCTGTAAGTTCCTGCATGAAATGAGCGTTAGTCCTCATGTACGGAGGATGAGGGTCTGGGGCCGCTCTGGAGATGATCTGAGGGAGATTGTATGATGAGGATCGGTCGGAAATCGGGTCGTCCAGTCGAACTCCCGAGTTCTGTTTCGCCAGCTGTCTCTCCCTTTCCGCTTCTCGTCGTAACTGGTCCAGCTCTTGCTGATTTTCCCGCTTCCATTTCGTCCTAGAGAAGGGACACGTGACAGAATATCATCCTGTTCCAGGTAGCATTCCTCTCTTACGTTTATCTCGCCCTGACATGAATACTTGCCAGCCAGGCCGAACATTCGTGCTTTGTGGACACGGCCTTACCTTCTGTTTTGGTACCAGGTTTTAACTTGCGTCTCAGTGAGGCGGAGAGTCTGAGCAACGTCAGTGCGATCAGAGACGCTCAAGTACTTCTGCTTCCGGAATCTGCCTTCGAGAAAGGCCAGCTGGGCGTGAGTGAACGCCGTCCTTCTTCGTCTTGGTCTAGAATTCCCTCCTTCGCTTTGCTTCAGCTCTCTACTATCGTCATCACCTGCAGTTCTCTCCCGCGATTCCAAGGCTGATTCGCCTGGAGAATGAATGATGACTAGACAACCAAATATCATACGAAAGAAGACGACTCGAAAAGGACAAATTGCGAATTCGCTGCTGCTTGACTGAGTCCCGCAGCTGAATTACTATGCAATGACGTCATAACAGAAGATCGAGCCATGAGACGATAAATATCTGTACAACACGTTCTCCCGCTTCTCATTTGAGTACCGGTACAAGGAAGATCAACATTGCTTGCCGGCTAGTTTACTACATGCCATTTCCTTTTGCAGGCATGCCTATGGCGGTAACTCATATTGAAAAATAAAAGCTGGAAGGATTGCTGTCGCACGATATCTGATATTGAAAATTTTTCTTCTCTGGGGAAACTTGATGTTTATTAAATATCAGACTAGCTTCGTGGAATTCCTGCAAATCCATTTTTACGAGAAACCGTACGCATTGACTCCGTAAATCATGGTAATGAGGTCCTATTCAATAATTCGGATTTGGCGCATTCTGAGAGACATCTGAACATACGGAGATCTATTTCGATTCTCTCCTGAATCCTCATTATATCGTGCAAGTCCCACTTCAGAAGGAAAAAGGATTTTATCCTTCAACTTGGACATTTCGAGCTCTAATGGTGCTACGTCACTGCTCGCTTGAGGTTTGCGCTTGAGTTGTGAAGGCATTGAATAGTTTACACTGCAACCACACAAGGCAGAACGGGGCTTTTGAATGGCATCCGACCCGGGAACGAGGAGCGTGCCGAGCCAACGCATTATCTGCGCCATGGTATATGACGCCTCTCGAGGGTTCCAGCAGAATAAGGCTTCCCTAACGTTCATGCCCTCCACTGCAGGGAGCCGCCTATTATCAGTTGTAAAAAATGAGGACTTCAAAAGGGGGATTTGCGAGCAATTAGGCAGCGATCTCGGCGCTATAAGCAGGGGGGATCGAAGCCTCCCTTTTTTGCACCCTCTTTTTAATCGCCATAAAGTCCGTATTCTCTCAGAGACTGTGTGCCTACGCACTGCTTTCAGAATCTTTTTTTCATGTTTCCCTCGATTCCCTCATCGAGTCAGGTAAAATGAAATTTGGACAGGCGTGATCTGACGACTCCTCCGAGCATCACATCCGCTCAGAGCAAAGACTTTCGAGAGGAGAAAAACAAATTCGCGAAATTTCATTCAAATCTAGAGTAAGTTGTAAACCCTGCAGTCGTAGATCGTAAGAAGGACTCACATGGACGGCAAGGTTAAAGAGCAGACAATACGGGGGATTATTGAAATGTTAAATCATGATGGATCCGTTGCAACAGTTGCAACAGGATCCGTTGCCCCCTTTTCAATCATACTGGATCTAGGAACCAAATAACCGATTTCATTAAGGTAAGAGGGTAAGGATGTTTCTTGTAGTTCATTTGCTTCTCAGTACGTAATCGGCATCCAGCATCCACCATGAGCTTACGCAAAATAGCAACCGCAAAATTTGTCAAGGAAATGGCGTGATTGACCTCCGATTACTTTCGACGAGGACACCTGACGATAAACGTCTGTCAAGAACAGGCTCCAATACATCGCTTACGGGTTAGAGCTCAGTCGAGTCGCAGGGTAGGAGAAAAAAAAAATATCTGCGAATCTCCGGTAGTACTCCGAGCCATTTGCTGGAATACTGTCACTAATGGAGACTCGGCGAAAAATAGGCTATGATTACCGGAAGGAAATAATTATTGCGATGGAACTTGAGGATGTTAAAGGCTAGACCAAGACGTTGAACATTTTCCGGGAGATTTGATATTACAGACTGAAATCGAATTCTACTCACGTACTTTTACATTCTCCCAGTTACTATCCCAATTGAACCACAGAAGATGTACATTAACACCGTAATCAAAATACGTATTTAAACTTCGTAGACTGAAACAGCATCGATCGACCGATTACCAAAGTGTTTCATTATTTCTAGTTCATTTCGTGAATACGAAGGCAAGCAAGCTTCAGTGTTTTCGTCGAGTCACTCGGGCAAAATAAGTTGGAGATTCGGGGGATTTCGACATGCCATATTTCACAATTCGTTCCGCGCACTACTCCAGGAGGCGTTAAATCCGTTTGAAACCTCTGTCAACAGTGATCAAAGCCTATGATTGGAGAAAGAAAGGAAGCGTCGCATGTTCCTCAAGAAAGCAACTTTTATGGAGAACAATGTAAGAATTACTCTCTACGTTGACGCTTGTACTTATTACGAGTCGCAGTATTCTTTCTTCTTTTTTTCGTGGTAAATGCTTGGGCCCGCTCAGATAACACATGCACATCACGTGATAAAAATGTGATTTTCTACCTCCGTCCCGTCCGATTCTCAACTCCATCGAGTTCACATTCTCCTCTGTCAAGGCGTCTATAAAGCGGGAAATTAGCCCATAAAGCTCGCCGACGAGAGAGCAGCTTTACATGGGAACGTGACCAATCGAAAGTACTACCGTGATACTGAAGGGAATGGCCAGTGGAGATTCCAATGCCATTTTCAGTCCTGATCTCCTGCGACGTGCATTCGTTTCAGTATAGCAAGAATGTCTTATCGCAAAGCTAAGGATAATTTAAAATAAAAAGTTAATGCGTCTCTCCTGAAACGATGAAACCTATTTTTATTAAGCCTTTGTTTCCGCCCGCAAGAAGAGAAGCATGCAAGCATGTCGGCATGTAAGCTCGAAAGTTGATGGGACACGAATATCGAATAATGGTATATTCTGAATATACCATTATTATTCTGAATATACCTGGGGAACATCACGGAAAAAGATCGTTCCGTGATTCCCTCATAGGTCTTTCCTTATTGTGATCGAGAACAGGCCTACCTTTGTCGAATATGTGATTTTCGTGGATGTCCAAGAGATCCCTGATCATAAAGGATTTAGCAGATGCCATGGGGAAATCACTGGCCATGATCTCCAGGCCGATCCAGGCGACAGCGAGGAAGACTTGCCACGGATTGACGGAGACGAAAATGTGCTGGGGCGGGGTTGGGAATCCGCACGACCAATCCGCTTCCTTTAGATGTGATTGCCTCTTTTATCGAAAACGATTCACTCCTGCCGTGGGCACTTGAACACGAATGCCCGATTTCAAGCATTTCATTAATTTTTTCTTCTTATCATCAGTGGAGACACTCGACTGATATCGACAACGTTCGCGAGGATCCTCATATTAGCGAAGAAGGAAAAATGGAACCATGATGGGACATCGAACAATTTTAGTTCATCCACTATTTAGATACAGAGAGGCTATACGTGCACACTATGATTCCCAGACATATGTGGAACAATGTAAGACCTATTCTCTCTCCCAAACCTCTTCAGAACGTGAAATCTATTCTTTTCCCTGGGTAGAAAAGGTTCATTTTTAACAGAAGAATATCACCGCAGAGAAGATTTTTGAACTTCTCTGAATGAATAAACGGGCCATTTTTACTTTGTTGAACTTTGACTTCCCATGTATTTGCTTTCAGTCGAAAGTAAATGCATGAAAAGATTGTTAAGTTCGATCGGGAGGTCATTTCCCGAAAGGCGTGCGAAATGTGCGATGAGCTCCAATTTCCAATCATTTGCTCAGTTATGGGAAAGCTGATGTTTAAGTTGCTTTCTTTCCAGCTTTTCGTGTGCTTGTAGGAGTGTTTCTAACATACGAAAAACCAAACATTGCAATGAAGAGTCCCAGCGTCATTCCATCTACGTGAGACAAGTTGAATCAGTTAAGTTGTAAACTGTTCGCTAAGAACACTTTTACGAGATTCATTTGCCTTCCAGGTCGAGTCCTGGAGGGGCCGATCCAAACCTGAAGGAGCAGCTACCAGCCTCTCTTCACCCATCTCAGCACTAGATGGCAATAGTTCTGGACAATGAAGTAACTTAACTTCCCTGTAGGCAGACAGAGGATCCCGGATCACGATGGATATAATTCATTAAGAGAGAAATCTTGAACTTTCTTGCCTGAATCTATCAATATTACTTTGATAGGATGGAGAAAATCGTTCAGTTTTCACCGTAGACAGGGGTGCTCCTGAGACGCTGAGAAAAATTGATTCAAATGAGGCATCTCTGTTCCATGTATCGATTTAGTCAAATTTATGTACACGATTTATTCTCAACTTCGAACAGCGATGGAAAATCGCTGCATAGGATGGTGGTCTACGAAAAATGGTGCATGTGCGATGGGTAAAATAGGTACATCATATTGACTAATCCTGTATATCGTGGATCCTGCTGTAGTACAAATCTTCGAAACGTAGCTCTGAAGGCTTGCCCAATGCCATTGTATCCTAAATGCGATCAAGATGAGGTGTGTGCAGATTGCCCCTTACGGAAAAATCACCCCCGATCACATGCTATGCCACATGTGAAAGGCATGTGATCTACCATTTGATTTTCCGTCTCACACCCTACCATACCCCATGTCACACCCTCATCTAATCGGATTGGCGGGTGCTTGAGTGTCTGTACGGGCACCAGAAATAGAATCAAATGTATGCTGGCTTTCTTATTAGAATTTGAAGGAAGCTATGGTTTTGTTGGGAAAATAATATAAAGAATGCAATCAATTATAGCGGTCCATATTACTCCAGGAACGTTCATAGCGATATCCTCTACTCTTCCTTTATTTAAGATATTCATTACCGTTACCGATAACCGTGAATGAATAAAGAAAAGTGTCCCGTTTGTCCCAGCCACATGGGTCACACTGTTCCAAAATCACATGGTTGCTCACACGGGTGATTTTACCGTCTGGGGCTGAGGAATATTATTGCACCCAAAATATCCCTTTCAAAAGAGTTATCTCGTATTTTTTCGGGAAATTTTTCTGAGGCCCCACAACCATGTGGAACCCGAGTAAGAGCATCAGAAAGATGGAGACATTTCCTCAAGGAGGTGCATGAGATCGAAGTCAAATAGCAACAGATACTGACAATGGAGAAGACGTATACATACAGAGTATGACGAAGAATTCCGACTTTAAACATATGACTATGACATGACGGTAAAAGCAACCGTTGAATGGAAGAGTCTCCAGGGTCTTCTGGTGAGAAACTACTTGGGCAATCCAGCCCAATTGTGAAGAATCCCAGAAGTAACTTTCGAAGAATAAAGAAGTCCTCGGGGATGGTTTTTGAGTATTTGCTTCTTCTGTGTAAACGCCAAATGCGAAAGCTTTTTCATTCATAGAGCGAAAGATACACAGGACTGGGTTAGTACTTTGGTGCAGTTCCAACTCTTTCCCAGCCCAACCAGCACTTTTTGTCAGAGTTGGATTAGTTACTTTGGAAAAGTAACTGAGTGAAGTTGCAAGTTACTCAGGGACAAAACAACTAAGTTCAGTGAGGAACTTAGTTGCTTCTTCACTAAGGAACGAGTGAGGAACTTCGGGAAAGTAGATGATTGAAATTACAGCTGTGCAGCATGTAACAATATGTAACAACAGAGACTTTCCTTGTGTGCGCGCCAAAGGCATCAATGCCTTTTCAGCTTTCTCTTCTCAAGGAAAGAAAAGCATTACACTCAATTCTGAATAATCAAAATAGGAATGCTGTCATTCGATTATTTGACAATGGTTTCAAAAGAGCAGATTTTTCCATCTGATCATCAGCCTCTAAAATATCGTTCCGCATTCATAATATTGCAATGGGAGGTGGCATTCAAGGATCACGCATCCGAAACGGGAGACGGTCATGCATCGTATCCACATGCTTTCTACCTCTTACAAAAAGAATGGTAAACGGAGGAAGGAATGAGATCTTCATGTATCAGCCGTGAGGAAGTCGATCTCTGCGACGACGTGTCTGCCAGTGTCCACGTCCAAGGCGGATGCCGTGATCTCGGTGTTCCCTAGGATCATTCTCACTTGGATCTGTCGGGGAGTTGACCCGTTGTCGGAACCTCGTTTCCCTAATTCCAGTCGCAATACTCCGCACATCTTCACCCCGGGGTCTGTCACAAACTAGTAACGGACGTCACGAGTTTATTCCTCATACAGGTTAAAGTTTTTTTGTAGCTTTTTTTTTTAGGATGCGGATAACTTACTCTTGCGTCCAGGCTGTTGGCGTTGTAGATGCGAAGGACGAGGAATTTTTGGTCTTCTTTTGCAGGCAGGAAGGTCTTCATGACAGCTTCTCCGAGGGAAACGCTTTGATCCATGAGGACAAACGGTTCGAAGACGTCCGTGCACCACTCCTTTCGCCCGTGTACCACTCGCTTCTCTGCCACAGGATGACCATCTCTTACGTTTCCAGAACGATGAGAATTTTGTGAATCTGGAAGGCCGGTATAATACAATACCTGAGGGATGCTTGTTGCGATCAAAGGGGTGCAGGACTCCAACACCGTATGTCACGCGAGCTCTTCTCATCTTCACCACTTCTGGATCCAGACCATAGAGAACGGCTCCTCTCAGTACTGCGACAGAAGCTGACTGCAGTGCACATCAACCATTTTTTTTTACATTGCGATGCCAGTCTTTAGAGTAATAATCATCCACTCATTTCATGAATGATCTCTGTTGACACAAGTTTATCTAATATATATTGACCTGAGGGATGATGACGGGACATCGATACGAGAAGTCAGCCAAGACTCTCTGGCGGACGAAGGGAGATTCTGCGAACCCACCCACCAAGAACAGGTAATTCACTGGTCCCACCATTGGTTCGTCCAACACCTTCCGGATGTACTGGAAAGGAAGAAATGACTTTGTGAATCAGAGAAGGGCCCTTGGCGATATTGCGAAGGCCCAAGGTTGAACCTGAGCGAGTTGGTCGAGAGTAGGCCTGAAGAGAGACGCCGTGACTTCTGGCTCCAGACGAAGCATCCCCTGATCTGACCAACGAACCCCCTTCAGCCCTTTCCGCCTGATTGCAGTCTCCAACTATAAAATAACAGCACTCATAAATTCAGGATGAGATTGCCGTCTGAGAAGGAAAAACCTAGGAAGAAGTGGGCCTGCCATCATATGCCTTACATGCTGACCGGTTCTCTTGTATGAGTCGATGAGGGCGAAAGGAAGGGGGATGTTGGTCGGAGTGGTCTTGGCTGGCGATGCACTTCTTTTTCGTGCTTCCCAATCTTGCATGAGAACTATATAGCCTGCTGGTTTCTCAGATTTGAATTTCGCCAAGAATTCGGCGGTCATGATGGACGATAAGAGAGAAAGGAAAGCCTTGTCCACCTCTGCACAAATACAGCATCACATTATATTACCTCATATTTAATATTCGAGACAAGCTAGGGTCTGTCCAAAGAATGTAACGATTAAGGCGTTTATGAACAGTGTTCAGAGAGAGAGTTACACATTGTAAGTATGGGGTGCGAGTGGGAGAAAATTACGAAAGACGATTTGCAAGAACCGTTTTGAGCAACCTTGGTTTCGTCAGGATTTGATTCTCACCAATTGCACCACAGGCTCCTCCAGTGGCTTTATACACTTCCTTGAGATTCCCCTTCTGGTCCATGACTTCGTGGACTGTAATGTCCACTGTTCCACCCCCACAATCCACGACGAGGTATCTACTTCCTGCAATGCGTCAGTACTGTCTGTCAAATGGGGTCACCCTTTCGCGTTTTCTGAGCAAATTTCTCCATTTTCACAAAAAGTCGAACATAGTGAAATGCACTCACCACGAGTCGGAGTTTGAACGACGAGCTCGTCCCCTAATGGCTTTCTCGACGGGACCGAATACCTCGCATTGTCTGTTTGCAAGTCCGACACTTTCAACCCCTTGCAATAAATTGCTGCAGCTTCTGGTTCCAAGGCAATCAGAAGCCTTTCTGGATGATCCGGTGTCGTCATTCCCGCCTGCAAAGAAGTCCTCAAAAGTGACACCTTTCTGTACAATTCACCGCACAATACAGAAGATTCAACTTGTTGCTGCAACGAAATTTTGAAGGCATCGTTGCCCTCCTGGCTCTCAATTGGAAGGCCACCTCATCACTTTCTTTGTAGAGCTAAAACCACTTTTCCCCTCATTCCTGGCATTCAGCATGCGAACCGGAGAGAACCACATATTCCTACCCAACGTCATCAATCTCATTCAATGATGTGAGAGAACGAGATAAGATTATGTTTTTCCTGATCTATTGTTCCCGTTTCAGGTGGCTGGAATTATCTTTTCACAAACCCTCAAGGATTCGGATTCTCATGGTATTCTAGTCCATCCCTCTTGCTACCGATGGGATTTAGACTAGAACCCCTTTCCACAACTTCCTTAGTAGAGTATCCCGAAGAATAAATTTAAATAAGCAGTCGATTACTCATAAAAGTGTCCCCATATTGAAATATCCAATGTCATGATTCCTCATGACCTCTGATTTTCTTCCAGACCCAGGGAATAGCATTTGGCCCTTGCTGATGCTGCAAAAGTGGGTCAGGCGGTAGTGTTACACATCCCCGTTTTAATTTCGCTATCCACTCGTACTCACTCCGTGTGATGTGCTATTTCCGCCATACACTTTTCAAATTTGAATCGAAGCATTCTGCCTGTATGGGATTAATCTAAGGTTTCTATCGTCTCCCAACAGACAGCAAAGCCAACTCTTACCCTTTCATGAAAAAGATTCCTGATGCATTCTGGATGCAGTGATGCTCTCAGTGTTAACGGTGTTAACGCCCTTCAGTAATTGCCAGTCTATGAAACATGACTTGAACTCAAAGTCACTTTGAATCAGGTGCTACAGAGGCACAATATCAGGAAGCCCCCCTATTACCTTGTAAGCAGCTTCCCGCATGAGTTGCTTGGCCGGCTGCCTCCAGATTGCAGGGACAGTGACGACCCATCGAACATCTCCTGGCTCCAGAGTTGTTCCAGTGTGGTCCGATATCTCCCGCAGTGCATGATCCTTAAAGTACTCCAAGGCCAGGCTGAAAACTTCTATAGCTGGCATTTTTGCTCCATTTGCCGCTTCAATGCACGTCGTTCGGTCGAGGACCTATGGGAGTGAAGTTCCGTCGAGTTCGTCATTCTGCTATTATGCCCATTGAAACAGATGGAAATAGAGGTATTCCTACTGGTTCATGATGGAGGATCATTTTAAAACGATCAAAGTAAAGAAAGTTTTTGGCATCCCTGGAGTTTAAGTCATTATAAGCCTCTCTTGCTGGAAATCCGAACTTTTGGAGCTTCTTGTCTGGTGTTAGAAGAAGAGCTGTAGCCGTTTTCTGATTCATCACTCCTGGGTCGCCTGCGATCCGGGAGAGAAGAGTCCCAATCAGTTCATATTTACTATTATATTGGAGTCTATGGGCGTTTAGAGTCCCTTAAGAAAATGATTACAGACAAGGGCTAAACCCTGTTTCATGTAAATACTTGTAATACCTCATGTCGAACGAGACGATTAGTATTTTCTTGTCACAGTATTATTATACTCACAGTATAGTATTCTTGTCACATTTTAACGCAGAAAAAAAGAAGACTCTAGATCAGGATTAACTTACCTTCCCATTTCCTCATCACGTGAATGTTGCCGGGATCTCGCGTGAAACTGAATGCATACCCACTGTAAGTGGTGCCGAAGTCGATTGCCACAATCACAAAATGATGGAGCCTAGAAGTGCCGTAAAAGCTAATATGATCCTTGATGTTGTTGACAGTCAGACTACTCTCAGTCGTACTGGCAGTGCTAGTGCTTGAATTAGTTCCGTTCACGACTGTCTTTCCAATTCCCAGTTTTGTCCGTGGGGGTTTCGGCTCCGGAGGGTACTTCTTCAGGGAAAACTTCTTCAATATCGAACCTCCACCTCCTTGGTTCCTAGGGCCTTCCATCTCCCTTTCCCTGTCGATCATCGTGTATTCTTCCACCAGATTCGGCTTCTCGGAATCGTCAGTCATTCTCCAGCTGTTGAGGGAGGCAGATCTCTCTGAAGAGAGGAATTTCACTGTTCTGGGCGTGGTCTTCGGCACATGGACGTATCCTGACTCCTCGGGATGGATTTTCTGCTCCTTCTTGGCAACCTCATCTACTTCGTAAACACAAGATGCAACAGCGTCAAAGGCAAGAGCGTAGTTGAAGGACAGAGGATCTTATTACTGGTACTTCGCCTCTATGTTCCTCCTTGACCCCTAGTGAAAGCAGTCCGCAAGATTGTCGTGGCCGATTGCGACTGAATACGTTCCGGGTCGCCTCATCTTTGCCGAGTCATTCATTAGCTATGGACATCCGTTACGAATTAAGTCTTTTGGTCACAGATAGGTTGCTCTGTTGTAATCTGGTATAGTTTTAAAATATGACTTTCTTTTTATTGAGGATTGAGGGGTAAGGGTTGAAGGAAATCATAACAGATTTCCAATGTATATGTCGCATGCAAGTTGACCCTGCCGTGTAAGTTAAACTTGCACGATAATTCATTGTGCAAGTTGAACTTGGACGGCCGAATCGTCCTGGGTTAACTTGAACAGTCCATCACCGTGTGCAGATTGAACCTACACGGACAAACCCTTGTTCATGTTAACCTGGATTGCACATTTTCGTGCAGGTTCTGAGAAGCACTTCATCTCGGCCAAAATAATGATCGAATGCGTTCGGCTACCGGCACTTGCTTTATTTTCGAGCCAGCATGGCAAACACCATGAAATGAATTAATTATCACCCCTATGAATAAAATTAAGAAACTGCTTCAGGATGTCAAATTGTCCATAATTAAAGAATCTGCAACAACTATATTGTGGCTTGCATTCAAGCATTTCTGTTAAGCACACCACAGACTAATTCTTGAGACATCAATGAGGGAATCACTGAACTGGCGGTTAGGCGCCACCTCGTATCAGTTGCTAGAGCCAGTTTTTTAAACAATTTTTTTTTTCGAGAATGTTTATGTTGATGGGGGGGGGGGGGGGGGGTTCTAACCCCCTAAACCCCCCCCCCCCCTTCCCTACGCCACTGAAAGTCCATCGTGTGGGTTAACTTGCATAAGAAGAAATGCATGCAAGATAACATGCATTGGGAAAATCAGGCACGCGTACACTTAAGGTGTACGTGTGCCTGAATCAGAACAGGTTCAAGTTGCACGGTATATTTTATGCAAGTTCAACTTGCATACGACATATACACGGTGTTTAAAAAAAACTGCCAAATCATTTTCGCTAATAATGACAGTATTTTTAATCAGGTCGGCGCAAATTTTCAAACACTATATGTGAATAGAGCAAAGAAGGTAATCACCTAATTTTAAAGAAATAGAGGTATTTTATAACGTTCTATGCTGGTTCAAACTTGACAGGTGAAACAACGTACCGCACAAGCCCGCTGGTGCGTTCGCTTCAGCCAGCGAAGTGAACAGAAGTCTATGCGTGCCTTACCAAACACCCAAAGAGGCAGGGGGCGTGGTGTTTTTCCTTGGTTGCCTAATTTGATAAAGAAATGTTTGGCCAATACCAGGTATGAATTTCCTTCGAATTGACCAAAAATTTCGTTATAAAATCGGTGACGAAGGGAGAACAACACGACTTGTGCCTCTTTGATAAGATATACACAAATTTCCTTCGCTTCATTGGCTGAGGCGAACGCATCAGCGGGCTTGTACAGCACACTTTTTTACCTATTAAGTGTGAACTGGCATAGAACGGGATAAGATGCCTCAAATTTCTTTAAATTAGGTAATTACCTTCTTTACTCTATTTGCATGCATTGTTTAAAAATTTATTATATCTGATGAAAAGTACTCTCATTATTAGCGAAAATGATTTGGCGCCTTTTTTTTGAAACACCGTATATATATATATTTTTTTTTTTAACTAGGAGACATATCACGTTACAGACGAGCAAGATTGCGTTGCTTCGCTTGCATTCGTCCAGGATTGTTGGATATTCGACTTTCTAAGCAATAGACAGCCAGCAACAGATCTGGTCCATGTCACTCAAAGATTTGCTTTTCAAATTGTTATTTTCATAAGTAAAGGAATCAAGGATCATTTTTCCTAAGAACATGCATATTGGACTTCTTATATTTGTGGAAAGAGAGAAGTTTAGTATATAATTCACATTTACGGGTGTTACTTTGCAATTTAAAACCACTACTGCAGTTCCCTCTACTCTACCTTGTTTCTTATCAAACTAGCCCAGGAATTATTCCAGATTCCTCATTGCATCGGAGTCGTCTGTGATTTGGTGACTGCGTCATCTCAAGGCAAGTCACCTGCCTACCAAAGAAGTACCCATGAAATTAACGAGAACGAGTTAAGGAGTAAATATCGTCGAAGTCTCTTTTCCTTCGAATGACCACAAGTGGAAAATTTCACTATAGGTCACTGGAGGTATTTCAAGACTTTACGCGCCCCAGCAACGAAGGAAAAAGGAATTGCATTTAAAATATTCTACCACAGACTTTAGTTGTAAAACTACTAGGGAGGGGGGAGGGGAGGGGAGGGGAGGGGAGGGGAGGGGAGGGGAGGACTGGAACGAATTTCTTATGCAAGTTAACCCACACGATGGACTTTCAGTGGCGTAGGGAAGGGGAGCTCTGGAACGAAGAGGACTGCCTCCAGCCGTTCGTTCAAGGAAGCGACTGCATGGCGAAGATCAGCCAATTAGAGCCACGTCACCTTCCTCCATGTGATTCAAAATCGGTGGACACTTTCTTGAGTGGGTATCCACCATGTCTATGGGGGTTAAGTTCTACGTTTCTGATTTTTAGGGTTCGAAACTGGTTGCCCATTTATTTGCAATAAAGGCACTTTTATTTCCAAGTTCAAAAGGAGTGCCATCCAAGCCTCTGAAAATGCCTTCATACAGCTCTCATCCCGCGTCTACAGATGAACGCTTAACATTTTAACCGTCTTAATGGCGATAACCGTGAACGTATCTAGGTGGAAAAATGTCTAACTCGAGTGAAAACATTGTAGATTACCAATGCTTCAGCTTTGGGATCTGGCTTACCTTTTGTCTTGGGAGGATCCACGCTGGATTCGGGAAGGGAGTCAAGGAGTGATGGACTTGGCGGATGTTGGCGGAGCTTCGAAGACATGCCGCTCTAGATCATAGACAAAAATGAGACGTTGGATTAGTCATCTGCCAATGCAGTATTTATTGGATGTCCCAGACGGCCTGCTACAGCAAAAACCGTTCCATGAGAAGTTCTGGGATTGCGGAGGCAAAACACAGCGCGGCAGCTCTTAGTCTTCGCCATCTGCCATCAACTATTTGAAATAAAGTTAGAAGCGACAAGGAAAGAGGTCTGCGTTGATGGAGCCTAATCCCCTTGTTCGATGATGGAGCTATTGATTTATATCAAATACAGAGAGGGATTGAGGACCTTGAGATGACCTCACGCCCCACTTGAGGACGTAATGCATCCGGTTCGTTAGAACCTCCCTCAGCGGGCATCCGCATTACGACCAGGCCCATGAAACGATCGCTTGGCATGTATAGTCACGATTGGGACTCAAGTCCGATCGATTACTCAATCATTAGAAGGAAGTCTAATCTGAAAAATGTACATGTATGCGGAACTTAAGGTACACTTAAGCACCACGTTCTTCCTCCGTAATTGCTGGTAGTATTAACGTGACAGTACGCAAGCGACAAAACTTTGAACAACATAAGCAGTTCAATGTTTTGTCATGCATCAGTCTTGTGTTAAGGGCCCCCGGAAAAAAAAGCTTGAGAGAATGGCATTATCTTGAAAATAATTAAAACTTCCGCATTGCCTCAATTTTCAACCAAATCCAAATATAGACGATGACAATTTGTCTTTCGTCCAAAAGGTCCTTGCATACACCGGCACAAACACGTTTTATCTTTTCCTTTTTTCTTCTCGCCAGCTGCGGAAAAGACTGGTTGGAAATTTCGCAGACTAGAAATTAGCGGAATGCCCAAACTACATGGGGGAACAATGCTCTAGAACCGTTAATCCTTATCTGATTTAATTTCGCAGTGGTTCGTGCGAGATCAACTCAGTTCAAGCGAATCCCATCAGGATGTGAACGAAATCGGACAATCAGAAACTGAAATGACCTAAAGCTGCTGAACGGATGTGGTGCATATGCCATCAGGCCTTTGAAACGCACAATGAGAATGCTCAAATTGCACAGCGTCGCTTCTTTTTTCGGCCATCCCTCA
Source organism: Darwinula stevensoni (assembly GCA_905338385.1). NCBI lineage: Eukaryota > Metazoa > Arthropoda > Ostracoda > Podocopida > Darwinulidae > Darwinula > Darwinula stevensoni. The sequence goes on along the minus strand of CAJPEV010001817.1, from coordinate 27,630 downwards.
ACTCACGCCAGACTTAAAGTGGACGCGATCTGACTCCCTAGCGAGAAAGGAGACAAAATCCATGGAAGGTATTACGCGTTATTGATGGGGATAGAAATGTGTAAATTTAGGGGGAGCATTCTACATCAAGATGCCACAATGACCACCATCATAGCCTTAGCAACTAGTGCGTGTATCTCGAATCCTTCAACTCACATATCATTGGTGATATGACGAAATGGCGAATATGTCACAAGCCTGAGAGAGAAACCACATTTTTTCGAACATTTTCAGGAATCTTCACCCATCAAAGAGCTGAGTGACAATAAGAACTCATATTCGCTCTTTCGCAAGAATAACCCGCGTAAGGGCGCAAATTTCCAAGTCAATTTCTGCAAATTCACCCCATCGACATACCGAAGCTATTTTGTCCTACTCGAAACTCGACTTTCGACGGCGCGAAGCTGTCGTTCCGCTCGGTCTATTATTGTATTGAAAGAGTTCCCGCATTCTGCATCGTTCATTTGTCCAGTAACGTTTGTCAAACCACTTGAAAAGACAAAATAAAATAAAAATTAAAATAAAACCTTTTGAAATGAAAAATGAAACGAGAAACTAACCTGTCGGAGGAAGCGGAACGGAGAATCCTTGAGCAGGGTCAGAGCCCTAATCCGATCATAAGGAGGGGAGAAGGTACGTGGTGGGGATGCTGGCTCTGCCCTTCGCTTAGTGCGCAACCGGCCACGCCTTTCTAAAGCTAGGGATCGTATGACTTTGCATCTCTGCGATTGTTTTTTTCTTTATTTCTTGTTCGTGCAACCGGATCCTATTCGCAGGTGCCTTCGACACCTATTCCGTTTCGCGGGTGGGCATTCTCTGCAAACTCCCTCCATTCCGTGAGTCATTGAACTACGCCCTGCATATTGAATGACCAAATAATTGCCTGATTCCTAATTTAGTTGAAAGAAATTAATTAGTAGATAATCCAACTATCTACATTTATTTAAACTCTTTTATTAAGGTTGTGTCTCCCGTCCATCCCCAAGAGGACTTGCAGAGATGCACGAAATAGAGTAAGGAAAGGAAATCAGGTAAGGATACAACAGGGTTCTCATCGATCGGATGATGTAAATGTGTTTGACTTGGGCCCAAATCGTGGTATTGCACGACTTCCCTACTCCCTACCAAAGCATCGAGGAGTTTGCCATAACGTTTATTAGACCAATAACGAACCGGAGGAGAAAGGGGGTGTTGGGTACGGCGGCACTTAGGCGTGTCCAATTACCCCTGGCTTGAACGTGACATTCGCCATCCACCCTCCTCCTCCGCCTCCTCCTAACCCCTGGTTGGACCTTTCCATATCGTGCATTCTTTCTATGCCCCTTTTCTCCAAACCCCCCTTATCCGTGCGATTGCATTTGCGATTTGCGATGGGTGAAAGCATGGTGAGAATGCTGCTGCCAAAACATGAAGGAAATTTTCGGCATTCTTCGAGGTGCATTCTTCGAGGATCGTCAGGCATTCGCTCCACACGTATGATATATGCCATTAGACAAATGAAATTAAAGTTTTTATTAATATCAGTATCTTCTCTCAGTTTACTACTGTTCGTCAAAAACGTGAATCTTAAAATGGACTATACAGAAAATACTACTGATGTATTTCCCGACTTATTAATGATAAGAGTGCCTTCGCCCTGGTCCAGTTGTAACTGATCCGTCAGATCCCGAAATAAACACGTCACGGGAACATGACACCTGCCGCGACATCATAATAAAAGACCTTGATGTGGAATTTCTCATTCTCGTCGACTTGCGCAGGCCGAGACAGACGTCATCGATAGAAACCCGGACGTCATCGATAGAAACCATTGAATAACGCCGGATCTGATCCTTAGGTTTCCACGTGCGTGCGCTTCATGAAACCAAAAATGGAGTGAAAATGGAGTCCAGGACAGAGGCCCGAACTTCATCCAATTCTTTGCTACATTATGTGGAGGTCTAAAGTGGGACATTTCATACCAACTCAACCAAGGCAGTTGCTCGACCAGCATGGATTTGCTAAGAATTTGCTACACATAATCTGGAAGAATAGGTGTGACAAAAAAAATAAGCGCAGTACAATCAAGGATTTTCGAGATAAGCCCCCTCCCCCAAAAATTGGGGGGAATGAGAGAATTTGATATTGGAGAAGGCTCCGTAATAGCCAATTTCTTTTATCTTGGTTCGATTCAACCCAGCAATAGATCAAACCAAAGCCCTCAGAGAGAGAATTATGAATATATGTATTTATTTTTTGACTGATTTTAATTACGACGCAGGCTGCCTGACAAATTTCTAGGATAGGATCCTTCGCTGTCCCTTCTCTTTCTAACTTCCTTTAGCCTTGCCCCATACCTGCAGGCTGTCTCTAATAACTTGGACTCTCATCTCGAAGTCCCACGCTTCTGGGTCCAAAGGTTGGGCATTTTCTGTTGCCCTTGGGTAGTTTCGGACAATTTCGGCACCAAATAACTTCTCTTTATCTATCTATCTATCTATATATATATACAGGATGCGTGAGCTATTTGAGAACAAAATTTGACTTTGAGGAAAACTAAAATATTCAGTAGAAAAACCAATATATTTTCATAGAGTTTGGTACACATGTTCTTACATACACATAACAAAAGGCTATTTTCGGCACCAAATAACTTCTCTTACTCTATCTGTGCACCTTGGTTGGGGGCAGTTTACTGCCCAGCCAGGTAACTGCCTATTTAGCCAATATCTTTCTTTAATATTAGGTCCATTACTATATATATAAAGAAACTACCTGAACCCAACATTTGAATTAAAAGATCTAATTTGAAGGCAGATTTCTCCATATTGGTTGATTGAGTCATGAATTAAACTTTTTTCAGTTCGATAGATTCCCTCCAGGCTTCCATGTTTAAACTAGTTTCAGACTGCATTTTTGACACCCACATGGAGGACGTTTTTGACAGGAAATCTCAAAATGGAAATTTCCCACTTTTTACGGGGGGAAAAAATTATGTGGAGAGTCTCCTCCCAAAAATGCTGTACACCATCAGAAAGCCCAGTCCAGGCATTTTTCAATTATAAGTAACATTACCTTTTGGTCGATTCCCAGACGATTCAGTTCCCCGAACGACAAATTCCCCGATTGGCCAGCTCCTCAATGCTATGCAGGTTGGTGCAAAAGTAAGTATGCAGTCAGCTGTTTATTTATTCATTTACAAACATTGTAAAGCTATTCTGGGATATGTTGAAACTGGTGGCCGTCACTGTTGGCACATTTCTGGAAACGGTCCTTGACACATTTGCACACTTTATGACACAGTTCCTTAATTTCATTAATCTCCTTAAATGCATCTACGAGGTATGTCATCAAACAGCTAACTGTATACCCACTTTTGTACCACCCATACCAACAACCACACGGGCAAGCTGCCCTCCTCCAGTTGTAGCTCTGTAATTGCAGTTTCCTTTGTATCTTCTGTGGAGGCGCTCCCAATACTTACTTCATGCGTCTTTGTTCATTTTGTTCTTTGTGAGCACAGCCCTCAAGAATAAGAAGATCCTTTCCCTTATTTGCTATTTCATGAATTCCATGTTCTCACACCGACCATTCTAATGGTCTGATTTCTAAACCACTTGAATTCTCCAGATATACCCCCATTTTCGGCATCGATGGACAACTTGTCGATCGTCTCATCTCTGGTGGTTGAGAGGATTATTCTGCGACCATTTTTGTTCCCTGTTTCTTTCATCTTTCTTTTTCTTCCACCTGGGAATCTGCATCAGTGACCTGATCGGCATCGTATCGATAGTGATGTTCCACATGAGAACTAACTTTCCAGAGGCCGAGGGCAAAGAATTCCATGGTTTCCTCCCATCCAGAATAAGCGAATACGTAGTTTTCCCTTTCCTTCCGTTGGCTCGGATCCCCTCTCCTGAGTCCCGGCTCGGTTCGGGAGCGGCCACATCCTCTATAATCCTAGCTGCATGATGTGCGAGACGGGAATGTTGGATGGGAAACAAATCCATTGCAAACAAAAACTTGTTATTAATATTCACCCATTAATTCAACCGTCTGTACGTTCAATCGCATTGTACCAGTACCACCTGACCTTTGTGCCACCATCGAAGAATTAATAATTCGGGAATTTACGGGTCAGGGATTTTCCAAACGGGGAACTGACTTGTCGGGGAATTTGTTATTCGGGAAATTGTCCAGTCGAGGATTTGACCGACGGGGAATTGACTGGACACTCAAATAGTAGGAAAAAAAAGTGTTCATGGGATCGACCGAGTTGGTGCAGGTTAGACTTAGGCATTATGTCTCAATAACGTGGTACGAGATAAATTCGGAGTGCAGTATGCATGCCACATAATGCAATAGGGTAAAACCATATAAGTTCGGACACCATAAAATAAATCGTTATAAAAAAAGAATTTGCGAGGTCACCTTAGGAAACAGCTCTTCCAAGTTCCGAAGAATTGTTTCTGAGGTATAGCTCACCAATGCTTATTTATGTAACGATGTATGTTATAGTGTCCGAACTTATGTACAGTCCGAACTTACATGGTTTTACCCTAAGGGGATGGTCAAGAGTCAAGAGTCAAGATAGCTAGTGACATCAAGAGGCGATTTCGCCCATTTCGATGTCACGTGTCGAGGTCGAAATGGGATGGGAATGGATGGGAAAAAAATGTTCACCAACAGGTCAAGGGACTTTATTTTCCGCCGTTTCCTCTGCCTTTTTGAAGTCTCCAGTGTGGTAGTAAAAGAAAAACTAAAGTGAAAGGAGACCGTGTGGAATGTCATCAGACTCTCGTGGGAAGTGTGGTTTCTACCAAGCCCCTACGGTACAAACAGACCGTTACCATGGTCTCACGATAGCAATGTCTGTGCCATGGAGATTGTAAGTAATAACGGTGCCCCTTTGATAGTGCTACAGGCTCCAGTCACGTCCCAAGACTCAGATCACTTGTGGGGAGAACCGGTAAGTAGCAAGGAAGGTATCTACCAAAGACATGTTATATATACCATGTCTAGTCTCTGGTATATATCGTAGGTAACTCTTTATCAATCGTCATGGCGCCGCTCTGTGCGGCTTCGGGCTCACGTGGAGCCCAATGAAAATCCTCGCATTGGCGTTAGGCTATATTGTATCGATAGAAACCGGATCAGATGTTCTCATCCTATCGTGATTATTTTAGCCGTCATAACCTACAACTTAAGAAATGTCTTCTCTGCCCTTCTTCAGCTTTGTAATTTTCATGTAAGTCAGTTTGGTCAATAACAGCTGATTTTCCTTCGGGGAACGGGTTTTCGTGGGTGGCCATGCGCCTAAGGATTACCCAGATTTTCATTCTGTAGACCTGAAGGTAGGACTATTCTGTCGTCATAAACGGTCAGTAGCCATTTTTTTACGATTTGGATGGAACTATAACGTTCACCGGGAAACGGACCCACAGTGCTTTCTGGTCTAGTGGCCATTGTGCCACAGATGACCCATTCTTCTCTTTATTCCCCATGAGAGTTTCCTCTCGTTAAGCACTCCCTCTTAGTAGAGTTCAGTTGGATTTCTCTTTAGAGCTGATGTGTGTTCTCTTGAATGTGGATCAATGGTGTACCACGAAGGCCATTGTCATAAGTTAAGCTGTAGTGTTCTGTCTTCCTGTAAGCCTAATTTCATCCAAAGATGAAATTAGGCTCTCTTCAGTTCAATTCAATTACTTTATTCTCCAGCATAGAATGATCAGTTTACTGAGAATGCAAATTATTCCTTGGAGTAGTGTTCTAAGATAGGGCTATTTGAAAGGGTCAGATCTCTTGATTGCTTTTCAATGATGGTTTCTAATCCTCATTTAAAGCATGAATGAGTGAATCTCAGAGATAATGTCACAAATGAAACATTTTAAAATATTAACACTTTCACTGCTGTTTATGCCATATGGCATGTTTAGCATGGCAAACCTCCACTGCTGTACTTGGCAAGAGAAGTTAGCAGAGCATATAAATTCTTAACAGTCAATGTGTTTATGCATATTACTATCCCTACACTATTTTAAAGATTTAATTAGTATTCCCTCCATTGGAAGGCTTTCATTGAATCCAGGTAGTATTATCTTCCATGTGGGCATTTTTGTGGATCACCTAATGAAGCATAACCTCTGGAGATAGTGCCTTCTCCATTTTCCACTCCCTGGTGGAGTGCCAATTCAATCCAAAAGCAGTGTATTATAGTGCATAGTACCAACCATTCATCTGTCTCATTCATTTCATAAACTGGCTTTGAAGATCAAACTCTATTGGAGGGCAGTAGCTTTTACCATCAGTTTGCCTGGGATTTAGTGTCCAGCCAACCTCATTTTCTGATTCCCTGCTTTCTCAAATCCTTCTGGTGATTGTTGGAAAGTTATACAATGCACTGCTAATATTATAATTGCCTCTCCCTATAGCCTTGTGAGAGATATGCAAAGGTGTGCAGAATTTTGCAGATGTCCTGAATTTATGGGATTCATGGCAAGGCAGAAGGAAATTTGGGGGAATTGAATGGAAGAGAATTTTCCAAGACCCCTTGAATGCTGAGAAGATGATAGGAAAGGAGATACCATGGCTCCACTTAGACCTAGTCATATGTAGAAAGAGCAGTCATTTCTTGATATGACATTTCTCTTATAGCTGTTTCTTGCTACAGCCAAAGAGAAATGTGACAGTTGAGCAACGTAAACCTATGCACTAACATTGAGGCATATTGGATATACTGCAAGCAATTAATTGTCAACAGCAACAGTATGATATTGTTTCTAGCCTTTCATTCTTGGATTACTGTGACTTGCATTGTAATTTCATTTTTTTGGACAGGATGGTCATCAGGATATGTATGTCTATTTCAGATCCTTTCAATATGGGCTCAAGGTAGCAAGGGACCAGGTAGACCCAGGTGACATATGTCACAAGTTACTCTACCCGTATTTCATTATCAAAGGCCTGATTGCCTGGTTATCTTTGTTTCAAACCTCTCTTCTTTTTAAAAATTTATTATATAAGTCTATATCTTTTTATTTTGTCAATAAAATGTTTCAGTAACAAACATAGAATAAAATGTTACACTTGGGAAATTTAAAGCTGACTGGAGTTTTACGTGGCTATCATATCTATATGAATGAATCTCTACATTCAACCTGCTGATTGTAAGCTGGAAAGTAACCTCATCTTTATTTGTTTTTCTTGTTTTTTTTTTGCATTAATAATATCAGCAGACTACAGCAGATTTTTAATTCTTGTTTGCTCTTTCTTTCTCACTTTCTCTTTGAACTCCATGTGTTATGGTTCAGGACATTAGGATACATATTTCTATAAGCAGATCAAGTCCAAAACGAGCTTAACCATGTTGGGTTTTATTTTTCTGTCATTTCCAAATATTTGTTCCCAAAATAGAAAGCTATTTTCAAATGTTCATACAACCATCAAATTTTGATTCTGACTGACTAAACTAAGTCTATTTTGCAGAAATATATGGTGTGGATGAGAACTAAACTCAGCTGAATTCACATGTGTATTCAGTCATGAGAGTTAGGAGGTTAATAATAAAAGGAAGAGACAGGTGTTATTAACCCTTTGACTGTTATAACACAGGGGAATGGCTGATATGTTTTTGTATAAAAATGGACCCTGCTTGTTTAAAAACAATAGTTTATGTAAGATAATTTTGTATCATAATAACTATTGAAGATAGCACTTACATGCATAAATAGCTGTGAAGTAACCTAAAAACACTGAATGTTCTGAGCCCAAGAACATACCCATGCTACCACTGCATAAACCTGAAAACCATTTAGCTTGAAACACCCTAAGCCTGGACTCCAATACATTTCCCTGAACTCCAATACATTTTGAGTGCATCTCTCATTACCTATGGTTTTTAAAAATATTTTTATGACATGATTTTAAAGTCTAATCTTAAAATAAAATTGGATATTAGTGTATAGCCAGGGAATCCATAGCAAGTGCCTTTCTTTAAGCTATCAACTGGATGCTGTAAAATGTGAATGTAGGAAATTGAAATAGAATTGATTAACTTAAACCACTTGATGTTGAAAAGCCAGGTTTTATATGGAGCATTATCACCACTTTAAGCATGAAATTCTATTTCATGGTACTTATTGCTGTGGGTGTTATATTCCATCACTTGCAAATGGGAAGGTGTGAGCACAGTAGACCTGATGAAGAATGTTCCCCAGATGAAAATGGGTATATCCTATACTGCCCCTGCATGGGTAAGCACTATCTCCTTTCATATCAGCATTGGGAATATGAAAATATTGGGTATTATTTTGCCAAGATAAGAAGATTCTGGCTTCAAAGAAACATGTGAGATGCAATTGAAGGAATGCTATCTAAGGTTACCATAAGTCTATGTCCTAAGAAGATGCTGTTCCATTCAAATGGTTCAGTGGGGTGTTTCTGAATCAGTTGACATTGGACTTTGTTTTTATCAAATAACTTAGACACCTTTACTTGTATGAATAGGTCCTGTGTCTTATATTTCTGCACTTTTAAATTAACAGGCAGATTTGGGAATCAAGCTGATCACTTCCTGGGTAGCTTGGCCTTTGCAAAAGCTTTGAACAGGACTTTGGTGCTTCCTCATTGGATTGTCCACCGCTCACCAAAGCATCATGAGTCACCATCAGTGAGTATTTCTTATTTTACTGTTAAGGCATGCTATAACTTGCTCTGTAACTTACAGATTAGAATTTACAATTTCCTGGAATGAGCTGTTTTCCCTTTCTAGGGAATACAGTATAAGTATGCATTATAGAAGATAGATAAAACCCAAGGCACAAAATGAGAAATACTTGTATGTTCTTGGTATGTGAACAATGAATAGGTATTACAACTTACCTTTCTAATTTTGAGTCTTGCCCCATTGGAAACTTATTAGTTAAAAAAAAAAATTCTTTTCTAAAGGTGCTTGAGATGCATTTCTTATGCTAATGGAGTTTTTTTTTGTCTTTTCTATTTCCACATGGCCAAAGAACTTGCTCTCTATTGAAAGAATGCTTCATACATTTTCTTGGCACACATCCATTGTAGATTATCTCTGCTCATCCAGGTAGGTCTACTGGTAAGCCCACTGGTTGACCTACTCCAAAATGTATTCAGTACATGACTACACATTTGCAAAATATCTCCATCTCAATAAAAAAAATATCTGTTTCTGTTGATGTCATTTACCTAAGAGTAACTACTGTCATTCATGACCCATATCCTAGTAGTCAACCTCATGATCATGATTATACAAAAATATTCTATTCTGTTGACCTTGTTTGAAATTATGTCAATTCATTTTTATGTCATTTCTGATGTAAATAGTGACTTCAGTCAGAAAGACTCAGTTACGTCCATAGTCATGCTTCAGTTTTGAACTATTTGAGGTGGCAACTGTAAAAACTGTTTCATCTCACAGTGATGATGCTTCCACTCTCTTGATATTCACTAGATGTAATGAACAGAAGAACATGTACATTTGATCTCAATGATTTTACCAGTTGGTTTACATCCAATATGGATGTACCATTATGAAGATAAGCTCTCTAGAAGGCACTGGGACCATTTCAGTCTCCAATGCAATATTTCTTAGTTAACAGTTCTTTTTATTTGGGGATGTCATATGGATGAATCAATCAGTTTTCACCAATTAGGCCTACCTAAATCTCATTTCTAATGAATATTATTGAAGGCTAGGTAGGGATATTTTCTTTCATTGCCAAAGAAATGAAACTGAAGATTAATTAGATTGGATAAGGTGATATTAAAGGATTTAGCATACTCTCTTTATATTATTCCATGCAGAATTTTATGATTTTTCATATTTGAAGAGGAATTATGTGATGCTTAAAATGTAATTGATCCATTTTATAGTCCATAATTGATATGATAGCAGCCCTATTTTTTTAATCCAATAAATCCTTAGGAAAAAAACCTACTAAAATGTTTTGGCAACTTAAGAGAAGGAAGTTATGAGATCTAGGGCTATCTTGTACTATGGAAACATTGAACTGGTGTACAAAGTTCTCATTACCATGGTGTTTTGGCAAAGCTTAGGTCAGATTGATTTTCCAAGTGCCCCTAAACCAGGGGTGTGCAACCTTTATCGGCAGTGGGCCGCATGGAAATGTGTGACTCTTGATGTGGGCCACAGAATGCAAAAAGAAAAGGCTCCCCTCTTTTGTCCTCAGGGCATATGAGGGCATAAGGTCACACTGATTGGCCGATGATCCTTACCTCCTCCTTGCCCATAGGAAATTCCATCATTGAGAACCTTCTTCCTCGGGACATATGCATGTAGCACCGCTGACATGAGGAAAAATTAGAAGGAAGTGAAAGGACTCAGCCTATTTCTTGTTATTAAGGGATGACCAAAGTTGTGGTGGGCCTTTGGCTGCAGAGAAACTTATCTGTTATCCCATTATGCATTACCGGGCCGCAAGGAGTAGGTCCACGGGCCACATGCGGCCCGTGGGCCACGGGTTGCACATCCCTGCCCTAAACTGATGCCCTACAGGGCACACCCCCTTGTACCTGTAGTTGAAATACACTAAGGCTCAAAGAAAAGTGAAGGGTATCAGCTGTATTTAGCAATCAGCTTGTAGCTGGAAGTCATGACTGGATAAGTGAGTGAGTGAGACAATGGATCATTCAGTGAATGATCCATTGTCTCACTCACTCAGGAAGTATGGTTCCTTTTCCTGTCCTATTCTAACCCTGATATATTGTACCATTTGGTTCTGTTTCTGTTTTAGCTAGGAATTGACATTGTATCTTTCTATGCCACAATAATTATTCCTTCCACTTGATATCTTTTCTCATTTAATACCTACAATTTTGCTGTCCATGATGACTAAGCTCAGATTCCTGTACTGGGACTCAGATACGCAGTAGTGTTTTGACTTTACTGAAATACTGAGTAGCCTTAACCCTTACTTGGCCAAGGTAATGCAAAACAAGAAAAGCATATTTTTTCAAAATTCTTGCAGTTTTGTGTGAGTTGCCAGTTCTGATAACATCAAACAGATACACCTATGTAACTTTCCAACAATCACTATATACATACCAGCAATTATAATTTTTTATCATAATTTTTTTGCCATCATTCAGTACACATAAACAACATAAATGTGAGTTGTGGATAAAAATGACCCTCCCTTGCTCAAATAAGGGTAAATGAGAACCATTGGGTCTTGGTGGTTTAAAAGAGATTCCTCCTCTAACAGTATAAAACACTAGACATTGCATGACAACAGTCTTGTGGAAGAATAGGTAGATTCAGGGTAGTGTGGTTAAATATGCATAAAGGGATAAACTACCCCTTTTAAGAATTGCATGATAGGCATACCTTTCTTTCATCTCTTACCAAAAAGTTCTTGCAAAAGTCTTGCCCTACCCCATCAGCAGCACTTTCATGGCTAATAGAGGAGCTCTGACCCAAGAATGTTGTACACAATGTGAATCAACCACCCTCTCACCAATATGATTTCTGTGCTAAAACAAAATTTGAGTTGCCATTCCCTCATGATAAGATGGCTAGAGAAAAATGAAGAAAAATTTGGAGGACATTTAAAAGGTACATATAAGTCATTGGAAAGAAATTTCACTGTGCTATCTGCTATCTCATTAATTCCTAAGAATCTCAAGGAGCTCTGCTTTTTTTTTAGGTGAGGCAAGGTGAAGGCAAAAAATCTCTATATCTCTCAAAAGGCAGAGCATCAATTGATATACCTGCTGAATTTTAGCTTTCTATCTAAAAAAAAAAAAGAAAAAGAAATCAATGAATCATTGGTTTTCAAGTGTAAAATTTAGCAAACTGAGAAATTTAGATGTGAGACAAGGAAAACATTTGGTTATTCTGTAGAAGGCATCATTTTTAAAGTCCCCAGCATGGTATATAAGGTTGCAAAAATATTATTTCATTTCTGCAGATCCCCCTGTATAAAAGGACCTGTTTATACCTTTTTCCAAACTTTAATTTTATTGTCATTTTTTGGGGATTTAAGAAGACTGACTTTCCCAATGCTTTGCAGGTAATGGTTCCCTTTGATGACTGGTTCCAAGTTGCACCCCTTCAGGGATATCATCGTGTTATACTGATGGCTGAATTCATGAGGTCCATAGCTCCTGTAATTTGGCCTCCTGGAGAGAGGGCAGGTTTGAGTCAATCCTTGTTTACTGATCTCTTGACTGAATGCATGTGAGACTTATCCATGAGGGGCACTCATGCCATATCCTGCATATACCTGTACATATTCATTTTTGTTGCATAGAAATGTTCCTGTATGTTCAAATTTGACTTCATTAGTTCAATACATGGGAATAAGGGTTGTGCTAGACTTTGGAAAAATCTAATTCTGGGAGAGTGAAAGGAAACTTTCCCCAAGCATCATGAGATAAAAGTCAGGAGACCCTATGTCATAGAGAGATTAAACCAAGTAAGAATACACCTTTTATGGTGGTGTCTAAGAAAGTATACTTGATTTCTGTAGAAAATTTATTGGCTTATGTAGGACTAATTGTTGCTGCCATGGCTTAGGTGAGATTTTGCAGTTCAGCATGGAGAGGAAGATACTTTGAAATTGGAACATGAGTGATGATTCACCATACTCCTGTATCATGACAATCAGACAGAAGTAGTGGTAAACAGAAAATGGAAGAGTCCCATTCCACTTTTGGTTCTGTACAAGTCCCCAATCTATGCTACTGATCTCCACTTCATAAAGTTGTGTGAATATTTATTCACACAACTTCACAAAGGCTTTGGCCAGTGAAGGCAAGAGTGAATCTGACCATAAGTATAGAAAAATATTACTAGAATGGAAGTGAAGTATCTTTGGAAGAAGTATCACTTTGGTACAATTAGTTGTTAATGAGTCACTCACTGAAAAAGGGAGCCCTTCATGCGTGACCATAATTGGCATAGACATTAACAAATTTTCCTGTTCAAAGAAATGGGAAAGATATAAGATGAATGATGAGCTAGTGATGTGTTTGCTCTGATCTAGGTTTCCAGTGACTCCTGGTATAAACAAATTAATTCCAGCTTTTAAGAAACTGGTGACTGTTTTTTGCAAGAAACTATCGTTTAAAAACCCTAAAGGGAAAGTTTGCAACAGAGAGAAAGTGCCTATGAGTTTTTCAAAAAATATTTTAATCACATTATAGACTTTCAGGTATATTTGGTAAAGGGCATTGTTAGTTTTCATGTACTATTGTGGACAGACTAGTGAAATGGAAGTACTCATAAGACAAATTTTTTATGAGTGTGACACTTCAGGCAGTATGGAACATAAAAGTCCTGAACCTGATTTCTCTCATCTGTTTTTGAAATCCTGATTTCAGTGTCTATGAAAAATGACATTTTTATGAAGGAAAAAATATACAGAATGGGAAAGTGTCATATATTGACCTAGGGGTTAGCAAGTGCTCTATCCAGTTTTGGATATGATATGTAATGCAGTAACCAGCATGTTATATGCTTTTCTGTGCCATTTTTCTTTTTTTTGGAGAATGTCTCTTCTCACCTATTGCCCATGAATAGCTGAAGTAAATTATGCCAAATCCATCATTGCCAAGTTAGTTTTCTCTCTTTTTTTTAAGGATCTTAAATACATGAATATCTTGTATCCAAGACTATTATTTTGCCTCCCATAATGAGAGATGCAATATTCTTTGTTTCTCTAAGTGTATCAAATCGGAGTGTGAATAGTTTATCTGTTAATTCTGAGTGTGAATGCTAATGGCAGTAATATTATGAAAAGAAACTCTTCGATATTGTTTCTCTTCTCAATCTGAAATATCTTTTGCACAATAAGTCATACATGTTGTAAAAACTGAAGTCGGTGGCCTCCTTTCTTGTCATTTGAAAGGAAATACAATATGAAGTGGAACCTTTGGAGGAGCATACTGTCACAGAATTAGGAATGAGCCAGAGCACCCTCAAACCAGCTAGGATATTGATGGGTGGGTTTGGTGAAAAGGGTATTTCAGAATGGAAGAATGCTGTAGAAAAAGTATCCTTTGCACTACATGGCACCCATTGGCAAGCTGAGCAATATTTATGCTATACAAAGGACATGCTAAAAGTTTTTAAAATGACATACCTCATGATGATGTATATCACTTGATTCATGAGCCATGCATTCATGGGAAGTGCCCCATGTGTGTCTTAGTCAAGTACAAGGATGTCTGACTTAATTGGAAAACAACTACATTATGTTTCCATGATAGGTTCACTCCCTCTCAGAGTGCTTTTCATCAATAAGAAGATGCTTATTATATCTTCTCAAACCATTGTTGAAAGCAATTGACGAATTCCTTGATCAAAAGTCAAGAGGATGTCCTTGGATGCCCACATTGCTCTATATGTTGTCCTGAAGTGATGACTACCAAGTCCCAAGGAAGAATTGAAAGAAAAAGCAAAAACCCATGGAGAGTAAGATCCAAACCATTGGGGTATGTGGTATCAGCTTGACTCTTTGCTCATGGAAAGCTAATTTGAATAGCTGGAACTGTGTGGACATTGGTATTGAGATGGTGTAGCAGGAGGCCCCAAAGGTGACATTCCCTTTGCACAACCTTGAAAATATGAAAATAGTTCTACATACCACAGAGACACTCTCAAGGTCACAAGGTAGTCACGAGCAAAATGCACTATTTCTTTTACAACATGTAGACTGTATTCTTCAGTAATGCATGATTCCAATATCCACCCTGTAAGTTTTTCTGTTGTTTCTGATTCAGACTTTTTGAGATAGGTTTCAAGAGATCCCATGCCACGTAGCCATATGAAGAGTCAAGTAGATCTTACTGGTCTGTGCAATCAGCTAGGGTACAAGTGTTGCATCTCCAAATCATGGAGTTCAAGATGCAAGCCTATGAGTTCCAGAACTTTTAGCATGCCCCTTGTATTTCCCCATTCCATTCCATTCCTAGTTTAATAGGAAAAATAGTAATTACTAGGATAAAAACAATGAATCCTACAAGAGTGAAGCTCATTGCACCCTTAGCAAGGTAATTGTATGCATAATCTACTCAAGGAAGTCTTTCATGCAATTCATATGTGGGTGGGGCTATTAACCCTTTGACTGTTATAACACAGGGGGATGGCTGATACATTTTCATATAAAAATTAGCCCTGCTTGTTTGAAAACAATTTTTTATGTAAGATAATTTCATATCATGATAACTATTGAAGATAGCTGTTATATGCATAAATAACTTTGAAGTAACCTAGGAACAGTGAATGTTCTGAGCCCAAGAACTTTCCCATGCTATTACTGCATAAGCCTGAGTATGTACTCGGGCAAACAGCCAAAGGGTTAAGCTGCTTCATGCTGAAGTTCAGTCATTCTCCAAGCCTGTAAAGCTTGATGTGATGGTGAAAAGGTTTATTGGAGAAAAAGAAAGTAGGCTTAACATTTTCTGTAACTATTACAGTTCTCTGCTACATGGCAAGAAAGGGTCCCGATGGAGATGGTTGCAATGCCAAGGATGGCAATCCTTTTGGTCCATTTTGGGACCATATCAATGTCAACTTTGACAGATCAGAAATATTCCAGCCTCTTCACTATGACATCCACAGGCAGGACAATCTTGAGAAATGGAAGGAGAAGTATCCTCCTAAGGAATGGCCAGGTAAGAGTAAGGTGTTATCAAATTAATATCGGCCTAGGGCCTATTCTTTTCCTTTTTTGCTTATTGCATTCTTTAGCACGGTGTTTAAATATGCATAAATTTTAAACTTGTAGACTGGTTTCAGAGCATCGTGTACCTGTGTTGACCCCCTTCATGATCATAAGTTGTACCTCACTGCCTGGTGACTTTGAACACCAGTAAGGACACATAAATGTAGGTTTTCATCTCCTCCTTAACTCACGTGTCTCAATGAAACTTTTCTGAATATTTCGATTTTTTTTTTCCTAATTCATTCCTCCCATATTTAGCTACTTTATTTTTTGTTGCCTGCAGCCCCTTACTATTAACCTTTGATTGAGAAAACCCACCCTCATATGAATATCAACAAGTTCTCAGGATATGGTTGCTTCCATTTAACAAATGATTACAGGTCAAATCTTGTTACAATGAATTCTGCAAGAACAAAAATTTTGCTCTAATGAGATCTACAAGGTACTACTAGTGTGGGCCATCAGCCAGAACTTGAAAATATTTTGGTTGTGCTGAAATTTTTGTTTGTAATGAAATTCGTTGTAACAAGATTTTTTAAGGTGTTTTTTAATCAATGTGACCAACAAAAAAATAGCATAAATTCCTTACATAATAAAGCTGGCAAGTTGATATTTGGCATGAACCAAGATACAACCATGCATGACTTGCTTTTAATGCAGCAGATGCTGGGATTGATCCCCATTGTTCTCTATGCACAATTGAACATGTCACTGAAAGTTGTCAAAAGCACAACAAATAGGAATTTCCCAAACGCTGTTTTTAATATTCTCCTTGAGCTGTGGAATGGTGTGAGGATTGTTGTTGAACAGTATACTTTGAGTAACCCCAATGAAAATAATTTGGTAGTATGAGATCAAGAGATGTTGGTAGCCATGCATCTTTTGGTATGATTCTGTCTCGTTTGAATGTGTTCCATGCTCAATTCTGAGAGGTGGCATCTGGCATTGTCTTTTGGGAAGTAATCTTGAGTGAATTTAATCTCATTGAATTGATTAATGGATTCATCAAAAATGGGTTTACTTGAAGGAAACTGTTTACCACAACAATCCTCGCAGCACTCTACAGCTATATGAGAACATTAGGGACATTCCTGGTGATGTACTATGCTGTAAATCTGGACAACTTGCAGCATGGTGTTCAATTGTGCATAGAGAAGAATGGGGATCAATTCCAGCATTTGCTACAAGAAAGGTGAGTTGTGCATGGTTGAATTCTGGTTCATGGCAAACTTCAACTTTGTTAGCTTTATTATGATGGAACTTATGCTTTTTTCATGGGTTGCATTGCCAAAAAACACCTTGTAGATAGATCTATTGGTGACTTTTTCTTATGTCATGATACATGAGACAGAATCAAGGAGGAGTTTTCCTGAGTTCTTTTGATGTTACCTCAAATTCCATGTAGATTAACTTTCTAACTGTAGCTGTATAGTATAATGGATGGTTGTATGTAAATGATGGTTGCAAGTTGTGCCAGCAGTGTGACCATCCAGTATTTAAATTTCAGCAGTCAAAGGGTTCAACCTAATTAACTTGATATTGAATTGGGAAAACTATGAATACTTGGTGCTGACAGGAAACATTGTGTTCCATGACAATTGTGGCAATTTTTTTTAAACTTACCTTTGTAAGCATCATGGGATTAACCTTTACATGTCGAATGTTTCCAAATTCAACCAGAGCATGAAAATGGAAAAATGCTAAATTTGTTACCTTTGAAAACAATATTTATGAGGAAATTTTCATAAATTCTTATATTTGAATACCATGGAATACTCCTTTTATTGGAGTGCAAAGGAAGATTCCATGCTTTTGGAATATGGCAAAATGCAATTTTTTCTGCTGACATGTTCTGTTTGCATTTGGAAATGTTCAGCATGTAAAGGTTAAAGAGTGTGTTCAGATAATTACTAGAACTGGCTGAAGTGTAGCCCTGACATGATGAATGATAGAATCTTTGACTTCTTCAATCTTATGGTGCTTGCTCATGAAGACTAAGTAGTCTACTTGTCATTTTGGAGTGAGGGACTCTTTTTGAGAAAATCTCAAGGGGAATGCAATGCATGCTATCCCTTTTTTGCTGAGTGTATCTCACTCTACCAGGGGCCCATTCCATGGAATTTACAAGTTCTACAATTTACTAGTATTTGCAAAGGTCGTGTCTCCGAGTCTAACTCTTCCAGCCAGTCCTGCTGGCCCTTCACACAACTACGACATGACCCTTGTAATTACTTGTAACTTGTTACTTTTAGAACTTGTAAATTCCATGGAACAGGCCCCTGGTGGTGGTGGTCTTGTAAGTGTAATCATCACATTAGTGATCCATCTTTTTTTACTACATTTAAATGTGATAGGGTAACTTCTTCATGGTATTGCAATTTCATTGGCTGCCAGTTTATTTTTCTGATTGTCGCAAGCTGCCTCATGGTTGTATTTCTGGCAATGAGCAATCTTGGAGCAGCTAAATATTGAAGACAATATGGTGAAAGTATGCTACATGGCATCATTCTTGCAGAACCATAGTCAGAAGGATCATAGTCTTTTTGACAAAACACCCTCTGCCATCTGATTCTGATGTATCCAAGTATAGATACATGTTTAAATGCTTTTACTTGGTATGTCTGATTTAGTATGTTATGATGCTCATGATGCAAACATCTCCATGCAGTGTTGGCATTTGTTGGAGCTCCTGCTAGCTTCCCAGTCCAGGAGGAAAACATACATCTGCAGAAATATTTTAAATGGACAGAAGAGATGGTGCAGAAAGGAAGTGACTTCAAGAGAACACATTTACCAAGAGGAGCTTATGTGGGAATACATTTGCGCAATGGAATTGATTGGGTAAGTCTTTCTGGACTAGCCAATGATTTTGACTAATTGATGCATGATACACAGGAGAGCTAAGGCTAAGGACTTTCTTCCAATTTGAGAACCTATAGAGCCTCTAGTTCCCTTTTATTTCTTGCTTTGACATACTGATGTATGAAGAGGAAGATATGCTCCTAAAGAGGGGGAATTTTCAATGTTAAATCCTGTGTGAAGCCTGAAATGTTGAAAGCATGTTCTTGCTTGTCTTGAGCTTTCTGTTGGTTTTTCCTTGCAGATGAAAAGACATAATCAAGGTGTACCTTTCCAATGAAATCCAAAAGTTGATCTTGGGTGTTGAAACTCTTAACTTATAGTACATTGCTCCTCAAGAGAAGGATGTTTGTATCACCTAGCCCTCTACTCCATAATTGGTCCTATAAATAATTATTTTTTAGAACAATTATTTCATCGTATTTTATCTGTCTTTCAACCTCAACACAGAACAGGAGGAATGAATTGAATGTTTTGTGCAGAAATAATCTAGTTTTGGTGAGTTAAAAATCGAAATGTCTAAATTTCACCTTTACAACCTGATAAATGGCCCATGAGAGGCCTATAGGTTTGTACAGGGTGTACAGAAAGTGATGCTCTTTGAGCAACTAGCCTCATTTCTTAAACTTCGTGAAAATCACGCTAGGATATGGTCATATGATCTGTTAGGGATTATGGAATACTGATTATTTTATCCTTCATTCATAAGACTTTCTTAAAGTTTGTTTTCAAACTGTTGGGTGGAGTACTCAATCAAAAAGTGAGTGGAAATCATGTTTTCTGCAATTAAATCAGTTGCTGAAGCAGGTTGACTTTGCTTTTGGCACATTTTGCATAATAGCAGTTTCATGGAATTTCTTGATCAACCTCTTGATTTTGTCCCTGAAAGGTGAAGCTGCACAGTGATTAAATTATTTAAATTTGTCACACATTGACAACAAATTTTTTTATCAATGCCTCACCACTATTTTCACTCATTTTTCAATTGAATACTCCATACTGCTCTTTTGCAAACAAAATCTGACACTAGCAGGGCAAGGTTATCAGCATTCTGGGATCCCCTACTGATCATTTGACCATATCTTAGAATGACTTTCATGGATTAAATATAGTGAAGCAAGTTGCTCATAGAGTGTCACTTCCTGGACACTTATTTTTCCAAGATCCACCCTTAATAAGTCACAGTAATTTTTTTTCCAATTTGACAGAGCTCCAGAACTTTCATAGAGATCCATGCTATTGAGATTTACAGTAGTTCATGACCTTGAGTCATGCAGGCATTCCTCCAGTAGCTGTATGAGATTCACTCCCATCTCTCATTCTTTCTTTATCATCATACTCCAGTTGAAGATCTATATCCTACCAGTTGCTATAAATCCCATGGGAGGCCTTTCATTGACTGCAGTCTTGCAAAACTCGTTTCAAATTGGTGCACTTAAATCTCAGAAAATTGCCCTAAACATGTCAAACTATTGCATTTTGTGTTTTGTGCTATGTTATTTTCTTAGGAACGAGCCTGCTCGTATGTGGACAAATCCCAAACCCTCTTCTCATCTCCCCAGTGTGTGGGTTACCGAAATGATAAGGGTCCCACTACCCAAGAGATGTGTCTTCCACCTTTAAGCACAATTGTGAAACATGTGAAGAGGGCTGTGAAGCAAGTGAATGCCCAGTCAGTTTTTGTGGCCTCTGACAATAATCACTATATTCCTGAACTCTCAAAGGCCCTGGAAAAAATGCAGGTGAGAGCATTTCACCATTTTAAATTAACACTGACACCTTGGACTAAGTAACTGACATGGTTTTTATGTTATACCCTTCTGTTTCATCACCTTGAAAGCAATTTGAAATGCAGGTAAATATATATTCATTTACTATATTATATGGACTTCTGATTATTTGCAGGTGTCAGTCCACAAATTGGATCCACCAGATCCTCAACTAGACTTGGTGATTCTTGGTCTGTCCAATCACTTCATTGGGAACTGTGTATCTAGTTTCTCTGCATTTGTGAAGAGGGACAGAGATGCCATAGGATTCCCATCTTCCTTCTTTGGCTTTCCTGTACCAAGGCACTCAAGTGCTAAAGAGGGAAATAATTTTCATGACGAACTGTGATAGAACAGCATTCTCTTCCTCCATGGTGAGCTATTTGCTTTTTGCATAACTTTTTCCTTTCTGCTTCTCTATCACTTAGATCATTGTGATCTCTGATGAGCCTCACTGAATCACCATTTTAAGAAGGAAATGCACTGGCTCAAAACATGTCCTGTGAATGATTCATCAGAATAATTATCTAATGCATATTGAGATTTTTAAACCTCCATTGAAATGGTCATTGGAAAAGTTCTAACTAGGGCTGTTAGTTCATCAAAAATATAGTGACTTTTGTTGACACTTCTGCATTACAAGTCAATTTATGGCATTAGGATGAGATTTACATTTCTGTTTATGATGTTTTCATCTGTGAATTCATTAAAATATTCATGATTCAGGCATTAAATAGGAACCTTTCAATCAGTTTTTTATATATTTTCAAATTTTGGTCATAGCAAATGGAAGGTAAGATTGGTAGCATTGGAGTTTTTTCTTGTAAAACTAATTTAAAAGATTGTGTTCAGGTTATGCAAGGGAAAACCATTTCTATTCAAGATTTGAGAAAATATACACCTGTGATTGATTTTATTCATGATTTGGTCAATGAGATCTTAGAAACTATGTTCTATCTAAATCTTGAAACTCATAATTTGTGCAAAGTACTTGTACATTCAGTCCATTACTCATAATCTCAGCCATGAGGTGTAGTTGGCCTTATTGGAATTGCTTGAATTCAACAGGAATTGAGAAATCATGTTCATTAACCTGATGCTTGATATAAAAAAAACTCAAAGGGACAGGCTAAAAATATTAGTTATAAGGAAAATTTGTTACATAGAGGTTCATTTTATCACACATTGACTTGTAAGTCCAATTATATATACATTCCAGTATACCAATGACATAAAATTTTACTAAAATTTGATGTCACTTTAAAAAAATGATATAGTGACTTATGGGGCACCCTGTATATTTGACTTTCAGAATCCTCAGACAGTCTGTGAATGTCATTTGCCTTCACAGGAGAAATAGCCTGCCATGTAACTCATAAATATTACATTCTAGCGTAAAGGTTTATGTTAAAAGGGCTCATTTTGAGGCCCTTAAATCATGGCATCGATGATTATGTTGCACCTTTTCTAGAATGGGAAGGGGTGCTCAAAGGAACCCATAACTGTAGGTTTGAGGTTTGAAAACAATCTGAAATGAAACAAAAGTAACTACAAGTGCCCTGTTTTAAAACATGTGCATCTACTGCTGCACCATTAGGTAAAGTCTAAGCTGAGTTTTATTAGCCGAGTTGTTTTTTGGTTAATTATTTTATTCAAATGCTAACCATCTAACCAGATTGTTAACCCTTCGACGGGTGTGTTTTTAAGGCATAACCTGCGCTGCCTGGGTGGGTTTTTTTTTTTTCAACAAACCACAGACTGTAAAAATAAGCATACTTTCGTCACTCCAACCACTGTATTTCTGTATTGTTTGTTGATAAAACTTTGCCGATACGTTTATTAATGTCTTCCCCTTCCATACCAGATCATTCACTTTACTCTTCGAAGCTGCAGGTGTACAATCAAATCATGGCCCCAAGATTCCATATCTTCACAAGATAACTCGGGAATTTTGGCATTGCTACATTATCTTTATCACTCGATTAACCACTAGACTCGCTACTGAAAATTAAAATTGCAATTTAGTCTGATGCAACAACTCTGCCTTCCTTTATAAACGCCATGTTTGTCAAGAGGAGGACAGTACTCGAGAAAAATATCAGCTGTTCTGACACTGGCATCTCTTTATCACTGAAAAGAAGACTGATATGTCGCTAAGCTATGGCAGCATGCTTCTACAGGCTATGAATCACTGACGTATATATATGGCAGTGCCACAAGGCGGAAAATTTCGAAAACGTGTATATACGTCAGTACCCTGTCAAGCAGATTCATGAATGACGTGTATATACGTCAGTACCCTGTCAAGCAGATTCATGAATGACGTATATATACGTAAGTACCCTGTCAAGCAGATTCATGAATCTTCTTCTTCTTTCGTATGGGTATAGCGACTATTACAAATTGATGTTAATCTTTGAAATCCAGTCGATAGTTTTTAGTGATGCTGCGTGTATATCCTTGATGCTGCCGGGAAATGAGTACAATGTGTAAATCACAAGTTTACCGCATTTTGACCGAAGATTTGCAGCGGCGAAAAATCTGTGCGCGATTTGTTCCGCACTCATTGGACGACGATCAAAAACAAGCCAGAGTGCTGCATGCCCAAGACATCATTTCAATCGCCGATAATAACCCAAACTATTTAAAAACCATCATCTTTCGTATGGGCATAGCGACTATTAAAAATTGATTTTAATCTTTGAAATCCAGTCGATAGTTTTTAGTAATGCTGCGTGTATATCCTTGGTGCTGCCGGGAAATGAGTACAATGTGCACTCGTTGATGATGTGCTCCATAGTTTGGATTGGAGTGCCGTATTCGCACGTTGGCGATTGTTTAATACGCCACTTGTGCATCATGTGTCCGGAACGACCATGATGAGTCCGGATGCGATTTAAGGTCACCCATTCGCGGCGTGGGAGTGTGACACCTGGTACCTCAGCTGATGGATCGTCGATGAGGTTCTTATTTTTCACGTCCACGCGAGATCAGGCTTCTCGCCAGTATGCGATTTAAGGTCACCCATTCGCGGCCTGGGAGTGCGACACCTGGTACCTCAGCTGATGGATCGTCGATGAGGTTCTTATTTTTCACGTCCACGCGAGACCAGGCTTCTCGCCAGCGTTCTTCTGTGCACGACCCCAGGTCGTGCAGGATTCTTGCGGCTGTCCAGAAAGGATGTCTTGATTTTAGGCGGGACGGGATGGTCTCATCGATGTCGCGATGAATCGGGAGGGACGGGTTGGCAATAATCTTGTACTCGCGCACAGTCGCCATGTCTCGCCGGATTTCTGCATGGGGAGCTAGCTAGCTTATTTCTGAGTTTCTTAAGGTGTTGCCAAAACGTCAGGCTCCTATCCAGTGTTATATCCAGATAGCGGGGGTTTGGATCGTGCTGGACACTTTGACCGCAGAACTGTGTCTTTAGCGTTCTGTTGGCGGCGGAGTTTTGGAGGTGGAATGCTGTAACTGCGGTCTTTTGCAGGTTGCGACAGAGACGCCATTGACGGAAGTAATCTTCCATCTCATTTAGGTCGTTATTTAGAGTGGCTTCCGTTTCCTCGAGTGTGCTACCTTGCGTTGCCAGCGCTATGTCGTCGGCATACGCAAATTTGCGGGACGTTTTCGCGGGCATGTCACTGATGTAGAGGTTGAACAGGGCAGATGCTAGTACGGATTGTACGGTATGTGGCTTCCCTGAATCATAGCCATGCCTGAGAGTCACTTTTTTAACGTACACTTAATTGATTTGCATGCTTCATTGGAAGGTGGACTGAACAAGTGTAAATTATAGCAGGCATTTACAAATATAATTATTTGCCTCTCTGAGAAACTCCTAGTGGGCTCGAAAAGGTATTTCTGACATAAAGAATGCTTACTTGGTGGGATCGGTGGGATTCAGAAGGAATGTTCTACTATGAGTTCCTACCAACCGGTACCACCATGACTGCCGTTGTCTACGCTGCTCGACTTCAGAAGTTGCCTGGTGTCATTCAAAAAGAGCGTCCCAAACGCGACAAAGTTCTCCTTCTGCATGACAACGCTCGTCCACGTGTTGCGAAGATGACTCGCCAGACGATTTCGGAACTGGGCTGGGAAGTTTTACCCCATCCAATGTATTCTCCGGACTTGGCCCCTTCNAGAATCACCTGCGGGACAAGGCCTTCGACGATCGAGCACAGCTCGAAAATGATGTCGGCCGTTTCTTCGCTTCGCAATCGCCAGAGTTCTGGGCAAAGGGCATCGAGCAGTTACCCGTGCGTTGGGAACATGTCATAGACAACAATGGTCATTACATTGTAGACTGAAATTGCATTTCAATAAAGTTATAAAATTTTGACAAATTTGCGCCGGGTGTTGCAAGACTTTCTTTCCAACACAATATATAATAAAAGTAGAATTTTGTATTTACTCAGTTATGCATCAGGTATTTCTTTGCCAATTTTAACTAGCGCCATCTGTTTTGCTGGATCAGGAAATTCAAGAAAATACGACTTTTGCAAAATATGTTCCTCCCGACGTTTTAACCGAAAAGTAGCTTTTTTATTACTGAAATCCATCCTCAGTGAACTACATGCAAAGTTTCAATATTATACGTTTACCCTTTTCGCTGGTGAAAAAATTTGTTTGGAATAGCCAACCCACCCATAAGCTATGCCCCGAAGGGGATGCACCATGGAAGCTAAATACTAACTCACCTCATTAATATCGTGTCACTTATACGTGTGCCAAGTTTCACCTTTCCATTTCTGTCCAATTCGCCACTTGAAATTTCTTTTCTTAACATCGCCCCTCGAAAAAATTCCCCCAGGGGATTTATCAAGATAAAATTTATTTTTAATACTCCTTGTCTTAGTAGAAACATTCATGCAAAGTTTCAGCTTTCCATGTTCATCAGTTTAGCTAATGCAAAAAAAAAATATTTGAAAACATCTCCATTTGAAATTTGTGCATCCATGGCATTTAGTTCCAAAGTCTGAATTTTTCTGCATCATCCTAATAGATAGTTATGTACCAAGTTTCATCTTTCCACACCAGCTCAATACGCCAGAACAAAAAATTACTTGAAAACGTCGGCCCCAAAAAATATGCGTCCACGGCATCGGTCTAAATTTTTGCATTCTTCCTGAACTCATCGTCTCGTTAGGCACGTCCATGCCAGGTTTCAGCTTTCCATATCTCTCCATTTTGCTCAAGCAAAAATAATGTTATGGAAGGGGAATGAGTAATGAGACATGGAAGGCAAAATAAAGACCAAAGAAAGTTATGGAATGGCCTGGAATTGAACTCTAACCTCCTGATTGCCTGCCGGATGTGCTACTACTGCACCACCGAACCTGACACATCCAATTCTCCCTCTGAATCCCATTCTCGTACGTCACAATATATATATATATTTTTTTTTTTAAAGTTCCCCCCTAAATGTGAACCCGCAGGGTCTGTACCTCCTGAGTCGGATTTTTTATGAACTCAGCATCTTAAGAGGTATTCATGTATCAAGTTTCAGATTTCTAACCTTTCTAGAACATGGTTAGAATTAGCGTCAGTCAGTCACGATCGTCCATATATATTAGATTACAAACATAAATGCTTCTTCCAATTTGCTTCGGACAAAATAACGCAAATGCATGGAATGATCGCACCCTCTTCAACATTCAGTTCTCATTCACTGAATAATAAACACAGAAGCCCGCTGCCTCAGTACTATAGTAGGGGTTCTACAAGGTGTGTCCCAAAAGTATCTGAACTTTTTCTATACAGATAGTATTAGTGGCGCCATTTGTTGAAAGAAGGTGGCGTTCTATTGGTTGAACCTTCATGTTCAACCAATAATAGACATTAAAACCTAAAAGTTTTAATGTCTCACTTGTAATCTGTGTAACAGGACAATACATGACTCTGAGAATTATTCAGAAAAAGAGAATCTTTTCAACACCTGTATGTCAAATACCAAGAGTTTATGAATCTCACATTTTTTACTCGAATACATGAATCGTACTTTCTCACCTTTGACGCTTTGGTGGCGCTTTTTTTTAATCACCCTCGGACACCCGGTCAACAACAGCGCCCTCTATCAGGATACATAGCCATCTTGCGGAGGTGAAAAAAACCTTAGACTCATGACCCTCTCTCAAGTATCTGCTGGATCGAGCTGTCCATTGAAAATTTAAAGTTAGAAAGTTAATTAAATTCTGAGACGGTCGAGCACAGGTAATCATCTCACTTGCGGTGGAATGATCCACCTCTAAGCACCTTTAATTCACCTCTTAATGGGCATTGCACGACTTAGCCAGGGATGCTGAAACAAAGCTGGCAAGCATTTCAACAGCTTGTAACTGTCAAATATCAATCGCGTATCCAATGTAATTTTTTTTGCTACATTTCTGAAACTGTGTTTCTCCCATAGGAAACGGTATAGCGTTTTTTTTAACCACGCAATATATACAATAAGCAAGATTCACCTTTAGGTGCACCTGCAGATCACTCTTTATGTAATCAAATTGACTAGAACAGTCGTAGCACAAGACAAGCTTTTGTCATAATTTGGCATCAAGTACCTATATTTTAAGAAAAGTTCGAATCATTGACCTTTGCACCGCGTAATGGCTGATGAAGGACCAAAGTAAGGCTTAAAAAATATTGACACAGGAAAAAGACTTCAACATGTAACATCTAATGGCAAATTATTTTTTCTTCCTCCACTTTCAAAATGTGACTTTTGTCCAAGAATTCATTTCTTTTGTACCACTGTGCGCGCCGGTCGGATTCGAACCTGGACCTCTCGCGTGCGCCCGGACCCCTATACACCAAGGCTCGGTGACGCGGTCTGTTTTATTGTCGTGATTGTCATCATGAGATGTTGCACTTTTGAAGTCATTGGATGCAATTTGAATTTTACAAATGGACTAAAACCGCTGCTGATTTGTCAAGCTCGTCCGAGTTTTGCTTTAGAATGTCCTTTAAACAAATTGCCTAAACAGGACCTACTCTAGAATGCTCGGAAATGACGTCAACTGGAATCTATTTATCGAGATAAGTTGACCCAAACGTTGCGACGTACTTCTGCGTGACTCAGACACTACCGCTCTATGGGTAGTCATGATAATGATTCACATCCGGCGATAAGAAACGCTGTTTTCATCTTTCTTTTTTCTTCTTTCTATGAGATACGAGGGTCATTCAATAAGTTATCTAC
The DNA here is from genome assembly GCA_905338385.1 of Darwinula stevensoni. Lineage (NCBI taxonomy): Eukaryota > Metazoa > Arthropoda > Ostracoda > Podocopida > Darwinulidae > Darwinula > Darwinula stevensoni. The sequence continues at coordinate 70 of CAJPEV010001817.1, read as the reverse complement.
CTGAATAAGAAAGAAACATCCGAGCGGAAAAATAACACTTTATTTTTCAATGTAGTCACCTTTTAACTCA
>CAJPEV010001816.1:35108-56786 GCA_905338385.1 Darwinula stevensoni | reverse complement strand
ACCCATGGACAAAAAACCATACATCTTTGGAAAGGGCTTGGATTGAACTTTCATTTGCTTTTTTTTTGAACCTGCTAGCTTCAATAGTTCCTGTTCTAGACCAGTTTAAAAAGTGGACCTTTTTTTTGTGCCACCCTGTATATGAGAGTATAATGATGAAAAAAAAATGAAATGACTTTGTTTGAATTAAAAGGACTGAGTTGTATAAATAGCCCATGCTATACAATGCCATAGACATGGATGTGCTATTGCAGCTTTTGTAATGACATCGGATTATGAAGGAAAAACTGACATTATATGAATGGATGGAGAAGCTGGAGGGTTATGGAAAGGGATTTGTGAGTCTTCTTCCAAGAAATAACAGGACCAAGAGACCGTCATTTTGCTGTTCCTCATAGAAGGAAACCAAGATGACTTCTGATTTTCTTTCTTCCAGGTTGGGGTGCTCACAGTCAAGATTACCCGGTGCCTTACCTGACAGCTGCTGCAGCCCTGGGAATTGAGGCAAAGGACATTGAGACCTTTGTCTCACGGCTGGACAAGGTCCTGACCAAAGTAAAGTCTCAGTCCCTTTCATGTCCACCAAAGCTCTGCAATGGCCCAGTATTGACAACAGATGATGACCAGGAAGATGGCTTGTGATGACAATCCTTCTTAGGTGAATGTGCTTCTTTCTGGCTTGTACCTGCTCCCTTGATCTGGGCTTGCATCATTTTGTGTTTTTTTTTTTTGCTTTTTGGGATTTCTTAAAAATATGGTTTTGATGTTTTTACTTATCTATCAGAAGTGGATAACTTTCATCATTTTAAATGAACTTAGATGAAACCGTGTACTTTTGGATAATTTCTTCTCAAGAGATCAACAAAGTGCAATGATCAAGAAGGATTTAGGAAACTTTTTTCTTATCCTGTTCATTGTGACAGTGCTTCATAACTACAGAATCTGTTACTTGACAACAGCTTCCACCTTCCATTTCTCTCACCAAGATTCAATGTTGAGAAGTTTCAATTGCAAGGCAACTTTTGACTCAAAAGGTCACATTGGTGTAAGATTGTCAAAGGGTGCTATAGCATTTGTTAATTTTCAGATTCCCAACTTGCAGCTTGTTATTTGCTGGAAGATGCTCATCACAAAGGAATTTCTGGAAGTTAGTTTACCTGCCTTTATATGCACTACCCATGAGATCTCAAACAACCAACTGATGAGTGTCCACTTTATGTCTGCTTCCATTGGGAGGGAAATATTCTCATATCATAATGATTTCAATAATAATCATTGAGAATACAAGAAATTCTCATCCTAAGTGTGAGTGATCCCCTGGAAAACCTACTCCTACATGAACAAGTACAATCCAGCATTAGTATCACTTCAGGAACTGTTTTAAGGGTATCTCTCTGAAGTTTAGGGTTAAAATCCCAAAAAACTTTCATTTTATGAAATTTATATGATATCATGGTCTTGGCTACTAAACTGTTGTCAGGGCATCAGTCACAATGTGTTATGTGCACATTCTCAATTCTTGCTTTCTGAAATCTCCAGTGAGCTCCTGTCTTTGAATCTTGTTCATCACCTCAGTAACTTTTCGGATCTGCTGTACCTTACAAATCTGTTGTTTTTTTTTTAAGACCCTGCAGTTCGATTTGTTCACCAACTTTTGTTGTCCTGAATTTCTTACCAAAGTTGATTTGTTTCATTCCATTCCATTCTCTGTTATACTGGATTGCAATGTCATGGCCATTCACTAGCAATAACATGATTTTACTGAGGTTTGATCTTGGCCATCGATGTTGGAGTGGTGTCTTGGTTGCACTTCATTCCTCATGTTCGGTAATTACCTTTGTCTGGTCTTCAAGCCTCATTTGACATGCTGATATAACACCTAGTGGGTGTGATTCTTCTAGACCCCTCAGCAATGGCCTCATTCCATCATTAGATCATTATGAATGTTCAGGAGAAAGTAAATTACTGGTGTTTGAGGAGAAAATGTGTATTGTGACACATTCATTGAGATTTGCTGCTTCTTCTAATATCCTACCCTGTGATAGAAGGAGTCAATAAAATAATCATTTGTATGTGGTGTATGTCCCATTGAAATAAATGATTCACTAAAAACCAGTGAAAAGTACGATTATGTTCCAACATGTTAAGAATAACACTCCAAAACGAGACTGCACGAAATTCATCTGAAGCAAGAGTAACACTAGGTGATGTCAGGTAACACTAAGAACCTGTAAACTGTTTTTGAGGAGTACTAACTTGCAAATGAAAAATACTCTCTAAGAAAATAGAGTGAAAGCAGTATGTGTTTCAACACAGTATTGATGTTAGGATTGCATCAATCTCATTGTATGAAGGTTTCTTAACTTCAAAGCTAAATTCTTCACAACCTTAGTGAGTCCGTTCCCAGTCTACCTAGTATATGCTTATATATAGAAAATATTCGGGTGGCATTTTCTGTCGTCATGATGTGCACCAAAGCGTCCGAAACCCTAATGTAAGACCCCAGTACCTTTCTTGCGGTACTTGATCCATTTCCATTGAGAACGTAAAGGAAGACACTCGAACTTCTCTAATAATTTGTTTAAGCAGGTTAAGCAGTCCAAACAGACTCCTGTTAATCGTGGAGGAGGCATGATTCAAATCGGGGCTTCACTCAATAGGGTGAGGATGAAGGCAAGTATAACATTTCAGTTGTGGAGGCTCCTATGCAAGAGTGAGACCGGATGTGATAAAATATATGATCATCCGAGTCTTGCCGGACAAGCATTTCCATAAAGGTTGAAGAGCCTGTCTAATGAGTGAAATCACATTAAGGCTCAAATCCCGTTTGGAATATGAAGGCCTCAAAAGATGACAATTGAGAGAAGTACTTCTCCTTGGAATACTTCAGGCCAGACCGAGAGAGACTCGGTTGCAAGGTCCCCGGTAAGGGAGCTGAACAATTACGTACAGAAATGCAATCGCAATCAAAACCTCCTTTAATCGCCTAAATGTCATGCCGAACGTTGGCATTTGACGTTGGCCCAACGTGGGGCCGCGGGACAAGCCTACGAGGGACCAACATTGGTTCCCATCGTTGGGCCAACATCGCAAATGTGGAATTCCAACATAGACCCAACGTTAGAGAAGTACAAAGGTAGAGGATACAAGCCCGGGTACCCCGGCAGCACACCTACATTGGGCCTATTCTGGAATTCAACATTTGCGATGTGGGCCCAACGTTGGGAACCATCGTTGGTCCCTCGTATTCTTGTCCCACTGCCCACAGGGCGTAGTATTTCCTTCAATTTCCATAACAGGATTTGAGCCCCATTAGCCCCTTATCCACTATGGAAGTGCTTGGCCGGCAAGACTTGGATGATCATATCTTTAATCACACCCGAATCTACCCGAGGGGAACTAGATGCAGCCTCGACAATCAAAGAAAAATAACTTGTTTTATCTTCCCTATACCAAATGAAGCTCCAATTTGAATCATGTTTCCTACACGATTAACAAGAGTCTGTTTGGACTGCTTAACCTGTTTAAACAAATGATTAGAGAAATTCGTGTGTCTTCCTTGACGTTCTCAATGGAAATGGATCAAGTACCGCAAGAAAGGTACTGAGGTCTTATTTTAATGAATCACTCCATGATCCCACTGAAATAGCGGCTGCATAGCCGCCCCCTCGCTTCAACTGTGGGAAGCTTTTTGATCAAATAACTGAGATGGATGTCGCATCCTGAGTCATAAATGCAGGAAGCCGGCCTAGCGCCGATGTGGGGACAACACGGGCAGCCCGCTGCGATATTAGGCCACTTTTTCCCACTCGCAGGCAACGTGGGCCCAATGTATTGGGCTGCCAGGGGCCCTTTATCTTCGAACGCTCATTTCGGCAAGACTCCTTTGCTTTTAGACGTTCAATCAACATTCCATTGAAGTCTTGCTTGTTACTTTCACTCTGAAAATTTCTCGATACTTCAATTCAGTTAGACTCTCGGCAAACGAAACTAGTACACTTTCCTGACATCATTTATATAAATTTGTTTGAATAGTGATTAAGATCCTCATTTCAAGTTACAATCATGGTAAGCATGCATAATTTGAAGATTCACTCTTTCTGAAGCGGTTCTTAACCCTAGCTGCGGCATCGTACCTCCTACGTTAAGGACCTCACGATTGATTATTTGTGATTTGGAATAGAAGAGAAAATGGATATTTCGTAAAATGTTTTTCATCATCAGGTCGTAATCCTCTTACGAGATAAAATGATGTTGCACTTTACTGCGAACTTGATCAGCTTTTTTCTCTTTCCCTGTACATTACTGCGCTAGGGACTGAATTGCATGAGGTGAAAAAGGTCTGTAATGCGGCCAACCGCCTCATTGAAAAATGATTGAGCATCGCGATAAGATGATCCGACGCGTTAGGTACACGGTTGCGATGCGTCCGCGAAACCCGCGTCTCTGCCTCCGGCGCAGAAATATTGCAGCTGCTGCCGACCTGCGGCCCGCGCGTGTCTTGGAGTTCGGTGCAAACTCACGGATGTTCAGCTACGTCGCTTTTAATTCAAACTTTTATTTGGAAGGAGAAACGCAGAAAAAAAATCACACATGCACTAATAAAGAAATCCCTTTTATGCAAAAATGTGGCAAATGTCCAGAAATAGCAGCTTAGAAAAAAATAACGCTACAAGGTCTAGACACAAATAATGTGAAGAAATGCCAGCATTATTTACATGCAAAAAAAAAAGAATTCTCAAGAATAATTACCTATACATTCAACTTCCTTGATGGAATCATGTCGCTAGTATTTTTATTTTCAAGGGAAAAAGAAAAAAAGGGATTGCCTATTTCATCCAGACACTACTAGCTTCAGAACACGTTAAAGTTCACGAGTTTGATGTGGAAAAAAAGAAAAGACTTCTGCTGTAGCTTCCCATTTATAAACCTGAAAATGACGGCAATGGATGAGCGTAAATTGATCTCTTTCCCATAGTTCGTATATCAAATCAATACTCAATACGTCTTGCGGTAAATTAATCCGGATAAGATAACGTGAGATCGGTAGCGAGACTCTTCGACGACCTATCGAATGGAATTGCCGAAGTAATGAGTGCTTTTTTACATTTACTTCTGGTGATCGCTTACATTTTCATTGAATATGTAAAACAACACAGAGGAAGAAATGTACAGAAATATGCAAATAGGGCTATTTCCTCTTAGGTTGGCTGTTGAGGTAGGATATTTTCCAAAACGAGCAGCACGGGAAAGTCAAAGATGCGAAAGGCAAAAACTGTGATTATTTTTTATGAAATTCAAAATGCATTTCAGTGAAATATCTTAGTGTTAACGTGAATAAAAGGGGCTGAAGAAGACTGGAAGTAAGTAAAGAAAAGGAAGAATGCCTTCCCCCAAGGAAGCCACTGCTGTCCTTCATTTGCTACCTGTCCGTTTTCTACCGAGATGACCTCTTTTTTGACCAAAAACAACGAAAGAATCCCTATATTTATGGCATCCGAGTTGTGCAATGGTCGCACCTTCGGCATTCGAGGATGAGAAAAAAAAATTAATTCATTCCAAAGCTTGTGCTTATTGACACTTGCATCTTCTGAAGTGGGAAAATTTCATGAGTTTTCATTTACTTGTCTTTTTTTTTATAGCAATGGTAAATAATGGTAGGAGTATGAATTGTTTCTTGCCCAGTTCAACCTCAAGTCTGTCTGAGTGCGATTTGAGGAAGGATCGGGCAACTGAAAACTGCACCTGGATCCCTAGTCACTCAGAGAGTCACTGCATGGATCCAGTCCATTCCTTCCTTTTTAGTAGGCCTCTTTTCCTAAGAGGAAAGAGACCACTCATGCTCCCGTCCTGTCCGTCCGTGTGTCACACTTTGGTTGTCCGACGATAACTAAATAAATATCTGTCTGATCAATGCGAAAATTGGTATGCTGGTAGATATGCACAATATACAGGCCAAGTTCGTTTTGTAGTGAATTTGCACCCAATTATGTTCATTGCAAATTTTGGATTTGAAATTTGCTAACGGAGGGGAAGCCATCAGTACCTATAAGCCCTTCAGGATGAATATCATAATGCGCATGTGCGTACCACCCGGACTTTGAGCGCGGCGCCGTGTCAGCAACCAGAGCTGTCAGTTCCCTACCAAATTTCGTGGCGGATGGATCCAACCATGCACAACCCTCCATCCCATCATCGTTTCATGGGCACCGTTTCCCTATTTTTACCAAATATAAATGAGAAATGAAGTTTTTGATGGTGGAAGACCAGAAAGAGATATCATTTTGTTCAGTTAGGTGACAAAATGAGGGTTTCCTTAACAGTAAGGAGGCCCATCTTCTTTACATAGTTACCAGCTTGTAAAACAGCCATCACCAATACCATAAAGATGAAGAATTAGATGCAGTTTAAACTCTGTAATTTACTTTTGCATGCACACAATGTGCCTTGCTATAGAGAGGGGGGGTCTATCATCTCGTGGCACTCTGTATATTAGATCACTACAGCATGACAAAGAAATAAGCAGACCATAAGAAAGCCAGATAAAAATATAATACGCCATGTTCTTTTCTGGTCAAGGTTCGGCGTAGAATCAGTTTTATAATTACGAGCAAGACCGACAACGCCAAAAAGAACAAGAATGTAAAGAACATGAGCAGAGTCACGGAAGTAATCGTCTTCAAAACCATCCCCAGGTGACCAAAAATCCAAAGAAGCCACAACCCGAATATGATCCAAACTATTATGCCTGCCACTATGTCTTCTATAGTCTCCACGTCACTTTCTTTTATGATATCCACTGCAATGATAACGGGCACGAATGTCTCAAGAGCAATAAAAGGCAAGAGAACCCAGAAAGCTTTCCTCCGATAGAACGGCTCCTGTTCACCCGGAGGCGGCCCATTCTCGACTAAGACCGTCTTTCTCTCCCCTCCAGGCTAGAGATGGGATGCAAATATCGTGGAAATGAGACTTATGATGAAGGAAATGCAATCAGAAATATCTTTAGCCTAATATAAATTATTTGCAACTATGAAAGACTTTTAAATGAATCCCTCAAGCTGGAACACTGCTTAAGCTAGTTACCTCCAGGAAAATTTCCTTCAAATTAGGACAGCCTCTTCCCGATTTATCGTGAAGAGACTTCTAGCCGTCCCATAAATAATTTCTGAAATTGAATAAGGGGCTTTAGGATTAGGTTGTTGCAAAAGTCCTGTCGGTGTTGAATGTAACATGTTCTAATAAGACTTCCAGGCTTTGACAATTCCTGGTATGGACGAAGGTCATCTGCAACTATGGCGAATATGTGGTCGATTAGGCCTCGCTTGTTGCAAAGCTCTAAAGTTGAGAAAATAAAGTTGTCAATACCGACAGGACTTTTGCAACAACCTAATATATAGTTTTTTGAGGATCATTTATTGAAAAAAAAAGACGAATCCCATGGTACTGTACAACGTGCGATGAAATTTTTCACATTGACTGAATTCTAGTGAAAAAGTACGATTATGTTCCAACATGTCAAGATTCACTCCATGAGATTGTGCGAAATTCATTTCATGCAAGAGTAAGAAGTGGTGTTAGGTAGCACTACTAGTAAGAACCTGTAAACTGGTTTAGAGTAGTACAAACTTGTGGAAAAAAAATACTAACAAAATACAGTGAAAGCTGTAAGTATTTCAACACAGGACTTCTGTTTGGAATAGAATCTTAATTATTCAATATTTTTGTTTGTTACTTTACCTCAAAGCTATATTCTTTACTGAAGGTACCTTAGTAAATCCATTCCCATTCCAGATGCTTAGGTATTAAATAGTTGTGCTTGTGTTTTTATTTTAATTATTTCCGAATGAAAATGTAAGAAGTACTCCAATGAATTGACCATTCCCTGGACAATCAAGAAACGAAACTTACTCGTTCTAGTTCTCTATTCTTGATGGCATCCAGAATTAGATGGAGGCATTCGGGATCATCCGATATAATTTTTTCCGAAGGCATTTTCTCCAAGAGAACTGTGAGTGAGCAGAGTTGCAGGCGAATCCTTCGCAACACTTCCAGCGTGTGTTCCTTTCTTCCATTTTCATCGTGGTGAAGCCAGGTAATGGCTGCGTTGTACACCTCGGCCTCATCACCCACTTCTGCTCTGAGGCCATCCTCATCAAGAATCTTCAGCAACTGAGCGATCGGTAGGCACAGGAATCGAAGACAGAACCTATAACGTCGCTTTAAGAACTTCTATTTTAAGTCTCGGCTAAAGAAACCGAGCCGGTGGAGGTCTTACCTTTTATAAGCCCACCGTAAAAGACAGCAGTACTACACGTGGTTTCGTGTTGAAACTGCGTGGCTGAGGGTATCCAAAACGAGGGAAGCAGTATCTCGGCATAAAGACATTAGCAATTTCTCATCTTTGGGCAGTCGGATCCCAACGTGATATATATAGTCCCAAATGAATTTAAATGTTTGAGGATTGATATCTTCGATGCGAAACTCCTGGACTGCCTCATTGGCGTTTGTGAATAGGGACCGGAAATATGGGCTAGCAGCTTTTAGGATCAATTGATGTCCGACGAAATGTTTTCTACCCACGATCAAGGTTGTATCACAGTTCGTTTTCTCATTTCTTTGTCGCTGCATTTCCAAGAAGAAGCTATTAGCTTCCGTGTCATGGCGTTTGACGAGGAAACCATCTTCATCCTCACGCAATCCAATGTACGCCGTCATCACAAATCATGCTACAATTTCATGACCGTCTTTACTGCAGAGAACGATGTCACTTTGGTTTTCGTCTCTTGAAGAGGGGGGGGGCTGAAAAGACCAGTTACAATTCTTATATTGCACGTATCGATAGAAACACTATCACTGCGCGGCACCTTTCTCGAAAACCACTTCTTGGAAAAATTGATAAACAAAGAATTTTATCTACATGGCCGCTATCTCCCATGGGAACCCGGATGGAGACCTTTCTCGCATCAAGAGCTAAAAATGTCTCAGAGATGATAGTGTTCCTTCTTTTCGATTAGGTAGGAGACATCTTTTCCGAGAAATAATAAATTTGCTCCTTTGGATGATGCGTTCCTTGTGTCCGAGAAAGCTTTCGGTCAATTTGGACACGAGAAATAATTTTGAGGCTCCTCGCTCAGTTGGTGTTACTTGCGAAAGCAGGTTCTCCTGAAGTAGATACCTTAAAAAAAGAAGGTCCTGGTTTTCGCTCTGATTTCCCGAATGTTTCCGTTTCATGTAATACCAGAAGTTTACCTGTTTTTTCTGCAGTCTAAAAATGTACTTGCATTCCAGAATACCTGTTACGCATCGGATACTTTTGTCATTGCATCGAATGAATAGTGTGTGCTGCACTCATTAAGAAACATTATGATTCAAGAGGATTCATCAAAAATCTTTCTTATTGTTGTATTTAAGCACTGATTCTACTGTTTGTAGCAACTCTCATCAAAATAGGCAGAGACTTGACTCTCAGTGTCTGAGAAATATGTGTGACAGGTCACAACGACACAAGTCTCAAGCCATGAGACAAGGGGCATTTTGGAATATCCCTGCGGTGAGGCGAATCACCTAAGGGCATTCCAGCTCTAGTGGTCAAATTGAAGGAGCTTTCGTGGAGATTCGACTCCGATTTGGTTGAAGAAATATTTGCATGTTGACTTCTCAGTCATGGAAAAAATCATTTATTTCTTTCTTCGCGCTCGAGACAGCTTTGATGATGGGCGACGTTTCGCAAAACCATGATCATTTTTATTAAATTCAAAATGCATTTCAGTGAAATCATTCAACTCAAGCGAAGAAAAGGGGCTGAAGAAGACCGGAAAAAAGGTAAAGAAATGCAAGAAAACCTCCCCCAATTAAGTGACTGCCGCCCTTCATTTCGTATCTGTTCGTTCTCTACTGAGAAGTCCTCTTTTTTCCAAAACAAGGAAAGAATCCCTATATGCATGACTGTTCGTTGTGCATTGGTCGCATCTTCGGCACTCCATGATATGGGAAAAAGATTAATTCATTCCAAAATTTGCGCTTTGGATGCTTGCACCTTCCATGAGTTTTTATTTATTTACCTACTTTTTTTTCCTTTACAGCAAATGGTAGACGTATCAATTGGTACATGCCCAATTTAACTTCAAGTCTGAGTGAGCTTCGACGAAGGAGCGGCCAACTGAAAACTGCACCAGGATCCCCAGTCATTCAGAGTCACTGTATGGATGCAATCCATTCTTTCTTTTTTTACATTGTTACCAGCCACCACTAATATCCTAAAGATGAAGAATTAGATGCAGTTTAAACCCTGTAATTGACTTGTGCATGCACTCAATGTACTTTGCTGCGCTTTGCCTATCATTTCGTGGCACCCTGTATATTGGATCACTACAGCATGAGTAAGAGATATCCAGACCATAGTAAAGCCAAAGAAATAATAAATCGTAAAAAATGCAAAGAAATTGGTAGGGTTTCGGCGTATTATGAGTTGTAAAATTACCAACGAGACAAAAAATACACAAAGGAACAATAATGCAATGAACATGAGCAGAGTTACAGATGTAACCATCTTCAAAACAATCCCCAAAAGGCCAATAATTCAAAGAAGTCCCGACCTGGATATGATCCAAGTTATCATTCCTTTCAATAAATTTACAGTCTCTATGTCTCTTCTATTTCTTATATCCACTGGGATGAAAACAGTACCTCAAGAACGATGACAGGCAAGAGAACCCAGAAAGTTTTCCAATGGAACAGCTCCTGTTCTTCATCCGGAGGCGGCCCATCCTCAGCTACCACAGTCTTTCTCTCCTCTCCAGTCTAGAGATTGGATGCAAACAGCGTGCAAATGAGACTTGTGAAGAAGGAAATGCAATAATAAATATATTCAGCCTGATAGAAATGAGAATATGCAACTAAGGAAGACACCTAATGAAACCCTCAAGCTGGAACAATGTTTGCTGAAGCTACCGGTCACCTCCAGGAAAATTTCCTTCAAATTGACAGTCTCTTTCCGATGTATCGTGAAGTCTGAAGAAACGGCATTGCATTTATTAAAGACTTTAACTTTTTCCCGAAGTCATATATCAAGAACCCCCTATTAAACACCCTTTTCCTGCTTATGGTACTATGACACGTTCCATGTATTAAAAAAAATACAGATTCACTAAATACCAGTGAAAAAGCACGATTACGTTCATGTCAAGATTCACTCCAAAACGAGAGATTGCGCGAAATTCATCTGAAACAAGAGTAAGAAGTGATGTCAGGTAACAAGGTAACACTAAGAACCTGTAAACTGGTTTTGAGTAGTACTAACTTGCAAATGAAAAATACTCCTTAACAAAATAGAGTGAATAGATAGATAATAGTGTTAGGATTACATGAATCTCATTGTATGAAGGTTTCTTTACTTCAAAGCTATATTCTTTACAACCTTAGCGAGTCCGTTCCCATTCTAATGCTTAGGAACCAAATTATTCATGCTTGTTTTTTGAAATCATGAAAAAGTATGAAAATGTATGAGGTACTCTAATGAATTGCTNGCGCGGGGAAGTACCTAAGGACTGGAGACGCGCAAACGTCGTACCGATCTTTAAGAAAGGCGAAAAGAGTCAACCAGGAAATTACAGGCCGGTAAGTCTCACGAGTATCCCAGGGAAGATCATGGAGAGCATACTAAGAGACCATCTCTTGGATTTCCTCGAAGGAAACGCGCTCATTCGGGACTCTCAACAAGGCTTTAGGAGGCGTCGAAATTGTCTCACCAATTTACTCGAATTCTACGACTGGGCGACGGAAGAGAGGAATAAAGGGAATCCTGTGGACATCGTCTATTTAGATTTCGCGAAAGCTTCCGATACCGTTCCTTACAAGAGGTTGCGGGTTAAACTGGAGGCGCACGGGATCCAGGGTAGGACGAGTGAGTGGATCAGGAGTTGGTTGGCTGGACGAGAGCAACGGGTGATGATGATAAATGGCGAAGCGTCGAAGGAGGTCGGAGTCGCAAGCGGTGTCCCTCAAGGCTCGGTACTTGGACCGCTTCTGTTTTTGGTCTACATAAATGATTTGAATCTCGGCGTAGAGGGTAAGATAAGTAAATTTGCCGACGACACCAAGATAGGTTTTACCATAAGGGGGGAGGCGGATAGGGCTAGAGGCGAGCGAGATTTATGTCTCTTGGACGAGTGGAGCAAGAAATGGCTCATGAGGTTTAATAAAAGTAAGTGTAAAGTTTTCCACGTCGGTCGAAACAACGCTAGGTCTCTCGACACGTTCGGCGATCCCTTACGGAAATGTCCTAGAGGAAACCTTTAGCTATTTCTTATAGGAAACCTATAGACTTTCCTATAGGTTTTTGAAACACGAAAAACCTATAGGATCCTTTAGAATCCTATAGGATCCCTATTGGGTCTCATAGGACTCCTGTCCTATAGGACTCGGGGAGGATATTTTACGTTTCGAAATCCAAGGATTACGACGGAAAAGGCGACCGGGGTTAATAATGGCACAGCATTTCGGTGTAAATGAAAAACCGATTAGAGGTTTTTCCATGGTAGGTGGGACATGCATTCCTAATACCAGTATTGCGAGGGTCTGCATAATTTATGACCCCGCCCAATATATGTCGCTGGATTGCCTGTATACATCCTTCGGTAGAGAGAAGTAGTATTCTTCTCTCGACCTAAGGAAATATAAGACAGAACCTGCGAGCACGTCTCTTAACTGATACTCCATTTGGATAGAGTCCACTCATTTTCGTTTGTGGTTTTCAAAAGAAATAAGGGCATAATTCTTCACGGGACTCAATGATTCTATCTGGAAGATGGGGATGACAAAGAAGGAACTGTTGAAGTTTATTGATTGCTACAATGAGGCAAGGCGAGACATTTGGGGACGTACAAAACTCTCTTGTGAGAGATGATTCCTTGGGTAAGGGGAGGCCACTTTTGTGCCCTTTGAGAAATGTGAGAACCCAATACTTCCATCTAGTGGCCTAGAGGAGAACTTCAAACGGAACCCTATAGGCCTATAGGGTTCCGTATAAGTCCTATAGGGATCCCTATAGGTCCTATAGAGAATCCGATAGGTCCTATAGCGAACCCTATAGGTCCTATAGGGAACCCTACAGGTTTTATAGGGAACCCTACGGGTCCTTTACAGAGCCCTTTGGGTCCTATAGGGAACTTATAGGCCTTATGAGGAATCCTATTGGTTCTATAGGGGGCTCTATAGGTTCTATAGGGAACTCTATAGGTTTTATAGGGAACTCTATAGGTTTTATAGGGGACTCTAAAGGTCCCGAACTGAACTCTATGGGGCATATAGGAACCTATAGGATTCCTTTAAGTTCCTATAGGATTCCTTTAGGTTCCTAATGGATTCTTATAGGAATATATAGGAATCCTATAATACATTTTCGTAAGGGATGTTAAATTGGATGACGCAAACGGAGAGAGGGATTTAGGAGTTTATATTGAGCAAGATCAAAGGGGCAATCAAGGATATGAAGAACAAGAAAGCAGAAGGTCTATATGGAATACCAGCTGAATTTTGGAAGAACCTCGGAGAAAAAGCAACAAGGGAATTGATAGATTTATGCCGAAGCATATACCAGCAAGGAGAATGGCCAGAGGATTTTACAAAGACGGTGATAATACCGCTACAAAAGAAGAGAAATGCAATAGAATGTGAAGATAACAAGACAATCAGTTTGGTAACGCATGCATCTAAGATCATGTTGAGAGTGGTGACAAGAAGGGTAGAGGCGAAGGCAAGAGATTTCATAGGAATGACTCAGTTTGGATTCAGAAAAGGATGTGGGACTAGGGAAGCAATTGGAGTGATGAGGATGCTCTGCGAGAGGAACCTTGAACATGGGAAAGAACTGTTCGTATGCTTTGTAGATTTTGAGAAGGCTTTTGACAGAGTAAACTGGGTGAAGATGTTGGAGATACTGAAGGAAATCGGAGTTGATTGGAGGGACAGGAGATTAACCAGCAAGCTGTACTTCGACCAGTAGGCAGTAGTTAGAATATCAGATGGCGAATCGGAACCATGCGGGTTTGGCAGAGGAGTTAGACAAGGATGCCCTTTATCTCCAATTTTGTTTTCGATTTATGCAGAGAAGATGATGAATGAGGCTATGGAAGGGATTGAGGAAGGTGTGAAAGTCGGGGGGAAGCTGCTGAAGGATATACGGTTTGCAGATGACCAAGGCATGGTGGCGAGCACAGAACAAGGACTTCAGAAGTTGATGGATGGGTTAAACGCGGTGGCCAAGAAGTTTGATATGAAGATCAATGGGAAGAAGACAAAGGTGATGAAGATGTCTAGGAAAGGAGGAGGAATAATTAGATGATGAATGAGGCTATGGAAGGGATTGAGGAAGGTGTGAAAGTCGGGGGGAAGCTGTTAAAGGATATACGGTTTGCAGATGACCAAGTCATGGTGGCGAGCACAGAACAAGGACTTCAGAAATTGATGGATGGGTTAAACGCGGTGGCCAAGAAGTTTGATATGAAGATAAATGGGAAGAAGACAAAGGTGATGAAGATGTCTAGGAAAGGAGGAGGAATAATTAACATTGTGATTGACGGCCAGAAAGTGGAACAGGTGAAAAAGTTTAAGTACTTAGGAGCTTTGATCACTGATGATGGAAAGTGTGAGGTGGAGATCAGAACAAGAACAGGAATGGCAAAGGATGCTTTTAGCAAGAGAAAGGAGTTATTAACAAAGAGGATGAACCAAGAGGTGAAGAAAAAGATAGTGAAGGCAGTGGTGTGGAATGTGGCTTTATGTGGGTCCGAAGCATGGTCTTTGAGGAAGGAAGACATCAGAAGGTTAGAGGCTTTTGAAATGTGGGTGTGGAGAAGGATGGAAAGAATAAGATGAATACATCGAAGAACAAATGAAGTACTGGAAGTTGTTGGGGAAAAAAGAGGACTAATGAAAATGATTACGAGAAGAAAGAAGAACTGGATTGGACACATTCTACGCGGAGAAGGATTGTTGAAGGAAGTGATAGAAGGAAGAATGGAAGGGAAAGACCTAGAGGAAGGAAAAGAATTGGCATGCTGGAGGAACTGAAGGAAGGGTCGTTCGTGAAAATGAAGAGAAAGATGGAGAACAGATTGGAATGGAGAAGATGGATGCCTAGGACCTGCCAATAGGCAGAATACTTAAGAAGAAGATGCATCAAAACAGAACTTCCAGATCACGTCTCAGAAGTCTTATGTTTCTCCGTTTCACTGAAGCGAAAAATTTATTGCTAAAATATGCACCAAGAGTATGTACTTTGAAAGTCTCATTTTTCGAAAATCAGAATCCCAATAGGTAATTGTGTACCACGTTTCAGGCTTCCATCTAAAACAAGGTTAGACTTAGCGTCATTCACTTAGTCGCCATCATAGAATTCACGTAGGTTAAACTTTCTCAACTGGGAGACTTTGCCCGAACTAGGCATCATATAAATAACGCCAAGAGGTAGAGTTTGATATTATCACGGGATCCGTAATTAATAGCTCATAAGTGTGACGCCTACCCAACCAACCCATGCGGATGGCCCATACCAGGTTTCATTGGAATCTCACTTATGCTGAGGCGTGGTTTAATAAAAAGTCATTCCCTCTCTATGCCTTACACTATATATTTTAAAACTCTCAAGAGGATTTTTGCAAAAACAATAAAGCTTAGGTCTATAAAATATAAATGAAATGGTAAGGCGGCCACTCAAGGGGGGGGGGGGGGCAACACAATCCCGCAAAAACCAGGCCAGCACAACCAAGGCCAATAAAATACAAAAACATAAAAATAAAATAAAATACAGACGGAGGGGCGAGGTTGCAGCATGCAGGGGGAAGAAAGATCACAGTGAGGGAAACGTTGAACGCACGAACAGTCCCATCCGATCCGGAAGCCAGCAACGTGCGCCCAACACTCGCCCGACCCAGCTGCTCTATCGTGTCCTCGCAGCACACTTCCTGTCACGTTTCCTCGCTCCAAGCCATGCTGGCACTGCCCGCAGTGTTGCCCTCGCTCCCAGGGACAAACAACCGCTCAAATACTACATAAGACCGCCCAGAGATGGGCGGAAGCATTTCGGTGTATATGCATGAATTATGTAAATTATCATAAGTTCTTGTACAGATAGATTTATAGTTCCAGCCGAACCAGTATGAAACGTAACAAAAGATATTCAAGAAATTCATAACTGTTGTAAGATTGATTAAAAGTAGGGTGACATTAAGGATAAAAAGCCGTGAATAAGTGAGGTATAACTGAGTGAGTTGTTCACCGGGAGGGAGAGTGATACCGCAAGCAGAACCAACGACCAGATCAGCGACCCACGACCGAGAGAAGAAAGCAACGCATTTCCCAAGCGACCGAGAGAACAGACCGCGAATCACATCCCCTGTCGACCTCATCCTAGTTCCCCCTAAGTTCAAGAGCCACGACACGACCCGGCTCCCTTGCGACCGTACTCCTTTGTTCTGACCCGTTACCTGCCCCAGCTACAAAGGCCGTCCACTGACCTCAAGTACGGCGAGCGGCAGTATCGGCGACTCCCGACTCGTCTTTTATGTCCTACAGCTGAGTCCCCTTACCCCGTCTCCAAATCCCGCACTGACCAGAGGACCTAGTTCCTAACAACCTCAGACCCTCAGGAGCATCATCCCTTTTGTCTTCCCTCCCCTAATGCAGGATCAGTGACCCCCGCAGGAAACCACCACACGTGGCAGGAAACGGAGCCGACACTTGTTGTATACCTCCGACTCAAGCTCGGACGCTGACCTCGAGCTCGTCGTGTCTCGAGTCGCAGCACCTTCATTTCCAATATTGTATTCAAAGGGAAAAAAAGAGAAATATATGCCTTGTACTGTTGACCTACGTGCACTTTTCTAAGCCCCTCCACTCGGACCCACGGTGTCTTAAGTACTGAATCCGAGACACAGATGAGAAGACGGGAAAGCTCGGCCTCTTGTAACAATATCTGTCCTTTTTACACTTCCTTCATGGGAAGTCTTCGGAATGTTCCTAAAGGCTGACAGATTCCGCCAAGTACAAATAATCGAATTTGATTTGTTCCTCTGCTGTCTGGCAGCGAACATGTCACAGTTTGAGCAGCGTGCTCCTCTACATTGGAAATTTAGTGTTCACAAGAATTGACAGCGCGCACAAGACCAAGGAATACCAACTATATTTCTAACCTCATTAGCTCACGACTTGTCGGCCTGATCATTAGTTTCAAAATTAAGAATGCCTTTTTACATTAGCCTATTCCGAGCTAAATAAAGTTCACAGACCCTGAGATGAGCTTAGCCTAACGTTAAAGGAACCAATTCACATCATAAGACAAAGAACTCTTTTGAGATAGGGCCGAACCGGTGAGGCTGACTTGCAGTCATGACGACTACCGGATCAATGTGGGGAATAGCGTAGTTCCAACGCGTCTCACAAGGATAAAAAAGACAAGCGCGAAGGTGCTGGGTGGAACGAACCCCTAGGTTAACTGGAATTTCACCTTTGAGTCTAATCTCTTCTCAAGATCTTGCAGGCGGAGGAGTCCTTTCCCCTGAGCTTCAGCAAAAAATCAGGGATTCCCTCTTTTCCCCTCTCCAAAGCTGTCATAATACCGACGGCCCTCCATAGATCCCATGTCGAACGAGCCGTTGGATAACCAAGGGATTCCACCACTTTTCCGATCCTTTCAAAGTGCCTTCGGCTATGCCGTCAGTATAAATATCTTACACGAGGGAGAGAGAGGCGGATAACCAAAACGGACTTTGTTTACACAGCGACTGGCAGGCGGCCTCGTATTTGGATTTCCAGTTGGGTTCACCTCGGCTTCGCTTCCGTCCCCTCTCCTGGATGTCGAAAAGACTCGCCCGCCTACCGATCGGTGTGTGGGTGAGGCCCGTTTTGGTTATTCGACTCTCCTCCCTCATGAAACTCTTACGAAGACCCTTCGGGTAGTGCTTAGGTGAAAAATCGGTTAAAGTGAACGAGGGGGTAACAGTTTGGTATGGGGAGAGAACCTGGATTCCTCTTTACGACGACGCACCCTGTAGAAGGTCGCTGATAGTGGTGCAGTTCTCAACAAACGACTGTCCTGCCACATCCGTTTAACTCGCTCGGTCTCTCTCCGTGCGATCTCTACCTGTTCCCGCAGATGAATAATCTGAACTAGCTGATACTACTAGTCTGAACTAGTGGAAGAACTTCGGCGAACTTCAGGTCGCCCAAGGACAGGGGTGTCAAAATGAAGGCCCGCAGGCCAGATCCGCGCGGTTAGTTGATTTTATTCGGTCCGCGAAGCACTCTTCTACAGTTGATTTTGGAAAAGCGTAGACATTTTCAACCCGTTCGCATTTTAAACTTTGGAGTGAGATTTGCTAATATGGACCCAACCACCACTGAAGGGTGGACTTAATATGGCATATGAAACGGCGTTTTTCTCTGCACCACCATATCGCTAAAGATGAGGTCAAAGTTCGCCAAAATTACAAAAAAAGGAAGATTCGGCTTTCCTTTTCTGCTTGTGGGAATGATAAGAGAAAAATGATACTCATATCATAAAGTTAAGCCAGAGGTGGACTCTTAGCACAGCAATTTTGGTTTTCTTATGTTGATTCCCACAAAAGATAATGGGGTCATGAAAATAAAAAAAAAGTACATTTCGAAACAGACATGATTCAGGTTTGAGAAAACCCTTATTTTCGTGGTAATACTTGGATTTTACAATGAGACTTTTTATATTAGCCATTACACGCATTCCTAGCTGGAGTAGTTGGAGGAGTATGAAATTTATCCAAGGGGTCACATGCGCCAGAAAACCGAAATTTTCGAAATTCACATCTCGTGTATGAAGAGGAATAAGAGTAAAACATTGCATTCCGGAGTTTCATATAAGACCTGTTAGCTCTCGATTTTTTCAAATTTTCTGAGACTTTTTCTGAGATTTTTTCATAATTTCTCAGTTAGCATGGAATGGCCCATGAGCTTTCTTTACTCTGGTCCTAAATTGTTCCGCATTTAGTTTCTCATAATTACCTATGGAAGCGTAAATACCTATTGTTTAAATGTAAAATTATTGCAGGGTTTTTAGCCGTTCATAAAAGCTCGATTAGTAACATTTAGCTGTCAGCCAGGCATGCTTTCGCTGATGAAAACAACCTTCGACAAGATTAGATCCTGACACCACGTGGCATGGCATTACCATGATACCTGGCAGAAAAACAGATATGACTACTCCACGAGATAAGGTTTATTTCCAGATGCTTGGCGAAGGGACGCAAGAATGCCAGTTCATAACAGAGGACCTGTTGATAATACTCATCATCTGTGGCAATGGATTCCAGTCACCTTTTAACTTGCATTTTTTACGGGACACAGGTCAGTTTCTCCCTTTTTTCGCTCTCTGGAGGGAAATGAGAACCATTGGCTGTTTCGCAGCGCAATTCATCTGGTTAACAAGGAACTTGTAGCCATCATTCTTTTGGCACATATTCGGCTGGTTTCATAATCGCAGCCATTGAGTCATATTTGAAGTGATTCTCAGCGTCTTCCGTCGCGGATTCGCCCGAAATAATGGCACATTCTTGAGATCGTGCTTTCTCGATCATATACACTTTATGAGGACATAGAGCAAATACACTCAGACAGTTAACACGGATTGGGATTACCACAGTGAGATTGCGAGATAATGACTACAAGATACTCCCACCCTAGTGTCCGGTCAATTCCTCGAATGGCTATTTTTCCCTGACAGAAGAGTTCTTCGAATGGAAAATTCCCCGAAAGATCATTTCTCCGATGTCACTTACCAACGACCTCACGGTCGCGTATAGATGGCAATCGACCGCACTGTCTCGTACGTGAATAAATTACCTTCTTTCAGGATTTTTTAAAATCAAGATACCAATGAAATCCTAATCTGAGTGTTGCTGCTCAAATGAGGCTATTTCTGCCTCTGGGATAATAGTCGAAAGTAAAATTCCACCCTGTCTCCTTCATGTCCTGGCGTCGATTTATGGTCTACCCCTTTGCTTGTCTTTGAAGAGGTACAATGACAAATTATAGAACATCCCTTACTGAAAGTTTCAGTATTATTTAATCGTGAAAGGAGGATGACTATTGAAATGAAAACCTGATAGTACTTCCGAAAAACTCATGATATACTTCCACTACGTTCTCCGTCCATCCCTACATATGATTAATCGATACCTACGCACCCTTCCAGGACCGTTCTCCCCTTGCTCCTCCCCAGTTGTTGGATCTTCGCTTGAGGATATTTTTCTTCGCTGGATGAGGGATCCGCGTGTATCCCATTCTGCATAGGGTTCATCAAGCAGACCCTTACCCCATGGAATATTCCAGGGTCTTGGGTCCTATAGCAGGGGTGCAGTATCACCTTGGGCCTGTTGCAGTAACGTCCTTACATCACATTGCTATATTTAATGGAAATATGGAATTACTATTCCATTGTTGTCAGGGACTGCTGAAAAAACATTTGCCGAAACCATGCCGATACGCAATGCACTTTTGTTTTAGGGAATCATAATTCACACTTTTACCGTATACTCTTCCAATACTTGGTAGTTTGAGTTCATTCAATTAGACGTTCTACATGAATTATTGGCGAGGGCTATTTATAACAAATTTATTCAGAGTTCCAATCGCATATCTTAACCTAGGTTTTTCAAATCCTTCAAACTTGGATACTACTCATATTTTTTATGAGTAGTATCCTTTCTGTTTTACGAGTAAAACCAATTTTAAACATTAATTTAATCAAAACTGGTTCAGGGCCACAACTGGACAAACCAAACCTGACCTGATCTAACTTTTTAAATAGCTCAGACTTGAAAAGAAGTTATATTCTTAGGTTTGACTTAGGACGCCTCTAAATATATGCGTACCAGGGAATATATTAAAATATGTTCAAGGGCCGAAATTAGGGGACTCCATTTTTCTCACCTTCTGAAGCAAAACGCTACAATAGAGTATTCACATACTGTCGCTGCGCAAATGTCCCCCCTCCCCCTCCCAACGCATACACCACCATGCCACGAGCGCTGCGAGACGATCCTCCAGTGAACTGTCTTGGTAAGGCCAAAATGACGTTCACGTGTTTATTAGACACATTCAATGATTCTCTTGGTGATTCCTTAGCTCAAATTTTTTTCTCAGTACTTTTATACTTATACTCGTTCTTCGCGCCGATATTTGACATGTGAGGGTCACCCCAAAAGTAAAGTTTCCTATATTTTTCTGAATAACGGTTACTGCGACTGCTATGTGATCTTCAGGTATGAAATATTTATATTTCCTGCCACCTCTGACATCGTTTTTCGCCTCTACCACCAGGGGGTAGTAGTGGCTATGGTGGTAGAGGCGATAAAATACGCCAGCGGAGGCAAGAAATATAAATGCTTCATACCTGAAGATTACATCGCAGTCGCAGTCGCAGTCGCAGTAACCGTTATTTAAAAAATAGTACATTACTTTTGGGGTTATCCTCGTACAATCACCCTATTTCCGAAATATGGTTCTCATAAAATGAGGGCTTCATGAGCGATGATTTCGCCTAATTCACAGAATATCGTGAATGAATGCCTTGAAGCTGAGAAGCCATCGTGCTGACCTCGGACATCACCTAGCACCATGGTCCATTCGGAACTACATGAAGGGGAA
>CAJPEV010001816.1:0-35099 GCA_905338385.1 Darwinula stevensoni | reverse complement strand
TGAGCTTTCTTTACTCTGGTCCTAAATTGTTCCGCATTTAGTTTCTCATAATTACCTATGGAAGCGTAAATACCTATTGTTTAAATGTAAAATTATTGCAGGGTTTTTAGCCGTTCATAAAAGCTCGATTAGTAACATTTAGCTGTCAGCCAGGCATGCTTTCGCTGATGAAAACAACCTTCGACAAGATTAGATCCTGACACCACGTGGCATGGCATTACCATGATACCTGGCAGAAAAACAGATATGACTACTCCACGAGATAAGGTTTATTTCCAGATGCTTGGCGAAGGGACGCAAGAATGCCAGTTCATAACAGAGGACCTGTTGATAATACTCATCATCTGTGGCAATGGATTCCAGTCACCTTTTAACTTGCATTTTTTACGGGACACAGGTCAGTTTCTCCCTTTTTTCGCTCTCTGGAGGGAAATGAGAACCATTGGCTGTTTCGCAGCGCAATTCATCTGGTTAACAAGGAACTTGTAGCCATCATTCTTTTGGCACGTAGTATTTGGCTGGTTTCATAATCGCAGCCATTGAGTCATGTTTGAAGTGATTCTCAGCGTATTCCGTAGTGGATTCGCCCGAAATAATGGCACATTCTTGAGATCGTGCTTTCTCGATCATATGCACTGTGCATGTCCATTTGCTCTATGACATAGAGCAAATACACTCAGACAGTTAACACGGTATGGGATTACCGCAGTGAGATTGCGAGATAATGGCTACAAGATACTCCCACCCTAGTGTCCGGTCAATTCCCCGAATGGTTATTTTTCCCCGACAGAAGAGTTCTTCGAATGGAAAATTCCCCGAAAGGTCATTTCCCCGATGTCACTGACCAACGACCTCACGGTCGCGTATAGATGGCAATCGACCGCACTGTTTCGTACGTGAATAAATTACCTTCTTTCAGGATTTTTTAAAATCAAGATACCAATGAAGTCCTAATCTGAGTGTTGCTGCTCAAATGAGGCTATTTCTGCCTGGGATAATAGTCGAAAATAAAATTCCACCCTGTCTCCTTCATGTCCAGGCGTCGACTTATGGTCTACCCCTTTGCTTGTCTTTGAAGAGGTACAATGACAAATTATAGAACATCCCTTACTGAAAGTTTCAGTATTATTTAATCGTGAAAGGAGGGTGACTATCGAAATGAAAACCTGACAGTACTTCCGAAAAACTCATGATATACTTCCACTACGTTCTCCGTCCATCCCTACACATGATTAATCGATACCTACGCACCCTTCCAGGACCCTTCTCCCCTTGCTCCTCCCCAGTTGTTGGATCTTCGCTTGAGGATGTTTTTCTTCGCTGGATGAGGGATCCGCGTGTATCCCATTCTGCATAGGGTTCATCAAGCTGACCCTTACCCCATGGAATATTCCAGGATCTTGGGTCCTATAGCAGGGGTGCAGTATCACCTTGGGCCTGTTGCAGTAACGTCCTTACATCACATTGCTATATTTAATGGAAAAATGGAATTACTACTCCATTGTTGTCAGGGACTGCTGAAAAAACATTTGCCGAAAGCATGCCGATACGCAATGCACTTTTGTTTTAGGGAATCATAATTCACACTTTTACCGTATACTCTTCCAATACTTGGTAGTTTGATTGAGTTCATTCAATTAGACGTTCTACATGAATTATTGGCGAGGGCGATTTACAACAAATTTACTCAGAGTTCCAATCGCATATCTTAACCTAGGTTTTTCAAATCCTTCAAACTTGGATACTACTCATATTTTTCATGAGTAGTATCCTTTCTGTTTTACGAGTAAAACCAATTTTAAACATTAATTTAATCAAAATACCAAGTCCCGGTGTTGACCTGTTTGGTTTGGACTGGACTAGATTGAAAAATTTATCGAGTCTGAACTTTTCTTCAATATAAGAATCCAAACTGAATCCTGCGGAGATTTATATACGCATGGTCCCTATATATTAAAATATGTTCAAGGACCGAAATTAGGGGACTCCATTTTTCTCACCTTCTGAAGCAAAACGCTACAGTAGAGTATTCACATACTGTCGCTGCGCAAATGTCCCCCCTCCCCCTCCCAACGCACACACCACCATGCCACGAGCGCTGCGAGACGATCCTCCAGTGAACTATGTCTTGGTAAGGCCAAAATGACGTTCACGTGTTTATTAGACACATTCAATGATTCTCTTGGTGATTCCTTAGCTCAAATTTTTTTCTCAGTACTTTTATACTTATACTCGTTCTTCGCGCCGATATTTGACATGTGAGGGTCACCCCAAAAGTAAAGTTTCCTATATTTTTCTGAATAACGGTTACTGCGACTGCTATGTAATCTTCAGGTATGAAATATTTATATTTCCTGCCACCTCTGACATCGTTTTTCGCCTCTACCACCAGGGGGTAGTAGTGGCTATGGTGGTAGAGGCGATAAAATACGCCAGCGGAGGCAAGAAATATAAATGCTTCATACCTGAAGATTACATCGCAGTCGCAGTCGCAGTCGCAGTAACCGTTATTTAAAAAATAGTACATTACTTTTGGGGTTATCCTCGTACAATCACCCTATTTCCGAAATATGGTTCTCATAAAATGAGGGCTTCATGAGCGATGATTTCGCCTAATTCACAGAATATCGTGAATGAATGCCTTGAAGCTGAGAAGCCATCGTGCTGACCTCGGACATCACCTAGCACCATGGTCCATTCGGAACTACATGAAGGGGAAAATTTCTTCATGGTGACTCGTCAGGACCAGGATAAAGAAAACTTCTTCCTTGAATTACAACGGCAACGAGATCTGAGGGTAAACTGTGATGTGATACTAAACGTAGATGGTAGACAGTTCTACAGTCACTGTGTTGTCCTAAACGGGAGCAGCCCTTTCTTCAGTTCAGTGCTGAAACCGAAGGATGAAACTGTTGAGATCAATATCGACGGCATTAGAAATGAAATTTTCGAATTTCTTTGGGACTACATGTATCATGTTCCGATCAAGATACCTAAGAACGCAAACGTCCTCATGGCATTGTGCGGTGCTGCACTTCGTTTTCAAATGGTCTCACTTCAACAAGTGGTTTCCACAGCTCTGTTGCAGGAAATAACAATTGATAATGCTGCACGAATCCTTCCCTGCCTCGATGGAACAGAAGCCAAGAAGGCAGCATTGAAATATATTAGTAATAACTTCATTAGAATATCCAAGACAGACGGTTTCTTGTCTCTCCCAGCCACTCTGTTACTAGAGGTTCTGGACATGGACCGTCAATTTTTCGAGGAAGGAAGCGAGACTGAGATATACAATGCGGCCATGGCATGGCTCCACGACGACGAGGAGGCAAGGAGGTCTCAAACGCTACAGGTGTTAAGAAGAATTCGTCTGGATCTCATACCACTGAAATTCCTGTCCGAGACAGTTAAGGCAGATCGATTAATAGCCGCTGATAGTGAATCTTTGCGACTGGTTCTGGATGCCATGCAGCATTACATTGGATACAAAGAAGGGATACAAGCCGACACGAGAGAAATACCAGGCATAACTCAAAGAGGAGAGTTGAGTGAGAGTCTCATCACGAAACCAATGAGGTCAAGTCTGACAATATCATCGAGGAATGAAAAGAAATTCAGGAATCGAATCTCCAAAAGATCGTCAACCAATCGTATCACATGGAGGGTTTTCCTCAAAGTCATAATATGCACTGCAATTGTCTCCCTGGTAACCGTGATGACAATTTCATTAGCCTCAAAGACGTATGCAAGAAATGATGCACAAAACAGGAAAGCCTTTACAAGACACGCAGACACGGCAGCTTCAGCAAAATCTGAAGAGAACAACGGAACACATGAAGTAAATTTCATCACGGATGAAGATGAAGGAGATGGGAGGAATTCAACCACATCGTCAACCGTTCATTTTGAATATGGTTTTTCATTTACTTCCTCGCCAGGAAACTTATCACTGAATCAGGAATTCCTCCTGATGGAATAATGAGGATGTAGAATTTGGAATGAAGATGCGAGATTCCAACTGCGTTAGAAGAAACTAAGGAGAACTTGTCAGCAAGAAGTGAATATTCTCTCACTGATCACTTACAATTCATGAATAAAGTACTGAGCAATGTTAAGTCCAAAAAACTCAGACCCAAAGACTCTGAACATCTGTAATAAAAAACCTTGAGGAACGCCTGGGCAAATCTTCAGGAATTTCATTTCAGTTAATTGAGGGGCTGATGGTTCAAATTTTTGTTTGCCTCTTTGTGATGTCAGATTTAAGTATTGATGCAGAGATTTACCTAGATAGTGCAACTGTATATAAGACATGGAGTATATTCCATTCCAAAAGTTTATCCATATACAGCCTTCCTTCACTTTAAACGGGTTCTTTTTACACGGATTCGTACTTAAAAGGCTTTTTTTTTACTGCCCAAAACTCGGAAAGCACGGGATGGTTCGCATATACACGGTTTAAGTTTATTGAATTTTTGGTATGAAAAGAAAAATCTGCAAGTGCGAATCCGTGTAAAAAAAGAACCCCTGTAAAGCGAGGGAAGCTGCTACGCATCCCCCGTGTAAAGCGAGGGACTACTGTACATAAGAGGCTAATCTGTCCATGTGCCATTGGGTCAATGTCACTCCGGGAAACTCCTAGATGGATGAACGGATTTCCATGATTGAGCTCAAAAACTCAAGACCTGGAGGCGATACTTCTTGAGTCAAAACTCCAATAAATCTCACTATTGTGACGTCCCTCACTCACCACGAAACTCGATTGCCGACCGAGTTTTCAGGGTCCGACGCGCGTAATGTTTCGGGCAGGTCGGTACCCCTCTTAGGCCTATAGGCTTCAGAGCTCGAGATCCCTCACGAAGTATTCACTCGCTCCCGATAGGAGACTTGACTGCCAACCGACCTACACGCCTGATGCGCGACTCAGATCGGTCCTATCGAGCCAATCCACATCCCGGTAGAGGTAAAAAGAAACAACAACCCTATTCTCATCTAATACCTGGCGTTCGAAATTAGAACGACGGGTCTCACTCGAAGGCTGCGGAGCAAATCTCGTTGGAAATTTGCATGCATTAGGATTTCCTCTAATGACGGCAATGATCTTTTGAGTTTTCTCGTCAGTCCCGTCGCCGGTGCTTCACCCAAGTCTGGAGCATACATTTAATGCTCTATATTACTTTTAAAAATGTTGGTGTTGCTCTCAAAATGACAATAAAACGACGGGGAAAATTAAAATATTCTGAGGCGCGATCCACCGTGGAGTCAGCCGATGAATGAGCAGACTGGCAAGCACGAAATGATAATACTTGGGCTTCTTCCAGGACCAATGAAACTGACGAAGAGAAGGCAGAAAAGCGTGCAAGAAATGCATTCATCCGACTTAACTCACCAAGTGCGTGCAAGTACTCTTACACTAGTAAATAAAACAAGGCCAAACGAAATATAGGTAATCCTTTCGGTCCAAGGAACGCACGTAGGGTAGGCAGCGAACTTAGCGATTCACTCGATGGTTAGTGTAGACCAAGCTTTCGAAGAGGAAGTGAGTTTAATGACAATGACAGGACCTTGCGTCGTTGTAGGTACTTGGCTACGATACGCTACAATTTTGTAACGCACTTAAATACATGAAACCCCTGAAATGACGTAAAAATCTTAAGACTTCAACCGATCAAAACTCCCTTTCTTCTCCATTTTGATAGGAAATTCTAACAAGGTTCATATTCATTATTGAACTTCTCCGTATGAGAATTTTTCTTCTAAAAAATTGTTCACAGTAAATGCTTTCCTTCTTCACAATCTTTTCCGTCGTAAAAACATTTCCCCTGCAATGTTTTTATGTTTTGAATTTATTCCTGCATAAATGATTTTTCTTGAATAGTTCCTTAAATGTATTTCCTGAAACATTTCTTTGTATTAATTTTTTATTTTCTGAAGCATTTAAGAACTTTATTTTCGTGCATTGTATCTTAAATTAATAAAGTTATTCCATTTTCACTTTAATGAAGTGTTCCGAAGTGATAATTATTTCATATAAAATTATTTATTCTGTGAATTCCTTCGTTCCTGACGTGTATTGCTATAACTTTTGTAATTTTCTGCGCTGTAATTTGTTGGCTCTCCCGTCCAAAAAAAGTATTCATACTGTTCATTGGAAAATCTTCGACGGATTGAAGAGCCACTGGATCCAGCTTGCCATCTTACTCTTAGGTTTGTTTGCATGCCATGGCATTTAGTGACAGCCCACGATGCACAGATATAACTTGTACAAGCTTTGGCCTCAAAGTCTTGTAAATCAACAATTGAATGAAACTTCATATAAAGTGCACATGCAAGAAAACTGCCGGGAACAAATTATTGCCATCGAGACGCGGATCAAATCGGATGGGCGAACTTGCTCTTCCATTCCAGATTTCACGAGGTCGAAGTGTATTTAGACGAGAAAATGAGTTTATCATGATGGAATACATAGTGTAAACACCCCATTTTTTGGCCACTTAAGCCCTTCGCCGAGCTTGCAATGGCTCTACTGGAAATTGTAATAATGTAACAAAAAACCCAGTTCTTGGCCAATTTGGATCCAGTTGTTGGCCACAAGCCTGTTAAAAATGAAACATTTATTCTCTCAAGAAAGATGGAAAACGAAGCGCAATTGAGGAATCCGGCCTCTTTCAGACGTTCATCGAAGGTAGACCGATGCCATTCTTCACGAAAATTTTCCTCTAAATCGGCTGAAAGTCATCTTCCTCTACTCTCTACCTTGCACTGTCTTTACTTCCCCTTGTTCGTCCTTTTCTTGTTTTCTCAGTTTTTCAGCTCTCTTTGCCTCCCTGACCTTCCTCTCTTCTTTTTCTTGTTCCAATCGTTTCTTCTGTCTCTCTTTTTCCTGGAACATCTTTTTACATTTTCCACTTAACATAGTGCAAGGAAACCTTTCCGTCTTCTGAACGCCTTTCCTTTTGGGAGTTCCAGGCCAGATCAAGTAATACTGCAACTCCGCAGACCTTTCTAGAACTTCCTCGTCGACTTCCCCTGGAACTTCTCCGATCTCAGCGTACAGGGGCCTATTCCACAGAAGATTTACAAGCTACAAGCTACAAGTTACAAGCGGAGTGGCTGTATTTACAAGTATTTGTATTTTCTGTTCCACAGAGTTTGCGCTAATGCTTGTAAATCGAAAAGTACGAGGCACTGGAGCCAGCTCATGTTATAAGTTCTGAGTGCGTTCCAGAGTTCTCGATCGAGTTGCACTCGTGGAATTACACCAAAAGGTTTCATTAATGAAAGCGTATGGATATCTCATATGACGAGGAGCTGCATATGCAGAATCGAATACGCCATGTCTTGGCCTGAAGGTCAGAGTCTACGTATTCCAGATAGGGTGCAATCGAATATGCCCAACAAAGTGGGGAAACTGTTCGAGTCCATTGGTAGTACGCTACAACAGACAGAGTTCACACTTATATTCAAGGTTAATTCCATCTGAGAGGGCGTCAAGAAAAGTTGCTGTGATCATTCTTTAGCTGGCAACGCTTATAGTCAGTTATTTCATTTCCTGCGGCGCTGGATTTTATTCTTTCAAGTTTTTTTTTTCGCAACGCAATCACATGAGCTCAACTCTTCAGTCCTTTATCACATTAAAACTATGCCTATGAAATGGTCACAACTGGAAAATCCATCGTCTACGCTAGACACAGGAGTGCAGAAAATACATTTACCAAGCATGAAAGTCTTGTAGAAATTAGAGCTACAAGTACAAGTCTATAGACTTGTACTTGTAAATCGTCTGTCTCTGTGAAACAGAATCCATTTTCCCAAACTCAATTCGCTTGTGAATGGATGACCTTGCACTTGTAAATCTTCCTTGTACAATTTTATTTTGTGGAACAGAAACTTGCTTCTACAAGTAATAAACTTGTTACTGGTAGCTTGTAAATCTTCTATGGAATGGACCCCAGAGGGAATGCAGACGTTTCACTTTGCTGCTGAGGGAGAGAAACGGGAGGATGCCTCTTACTTGTGCCTAACAAACGATAATATAGGTTCTCCATTGCCTTCCAAACCTCATCCATGGCCTCTGGATGTGTTCCCAATTCAAGGGTTGATGTTAGTCCTTCACCAATGATGTCCCGACAGTCTTTCAAGGTCAGAGAGGAGATGGAATTGAGTGCATCCTTGACAGCAAGGTACTTAACTAGTAATCTACTTTATCAGGGTTCCATGGGAATATTCCACATGCGCGGAAGTCGTTCTGTATGCAGGATATACAGTAGTTATGAATCCCATGGCGACCTTGATCACTCCAGCAAAGTCTTTCTTCGTGACGACCTGGTTGGGATGTTTTATATGCCATCGAATACGCGCTGCCTTCCAGTTGGCCTTCAAGGATCGGAAGACGGAAACGTTGGCGACTTGTAATATTCAGGTGGCGTTGGGAGAGAGAACCTCCAAAATTATATTTAGCTTCACACAGGGCTCACTCAGCTGCATAATGAGGAGCCTTGATTTGAATGGGCGATTGATTCTCCAGCCACCTGGCACAGACTCGGCAATGTTGCTAATTCTAAAACTACTATTTTCGGCTAATGTACATTTGAGAATGTGTCTTCAAATGATGACATCACCATGGACAGAGGTAAATTGACATTTTCTGGGTAACAAGAAGGACCACATCATGATTCACCAAGAAAACCTGTGTATGTATGTCAAGGAATGAGCAACTCCTTAATTCCATTAGTTTTCCAATGAAGATCATATAAATAATTTTCAGTCACAAAAAAGTGGAAGGAGGAAAAACACGATACCTTCCCGAGCTCAGCAGATAGTCAAACTACATGCATGCAATGGATGATGACATAAGATGCAATAGGAAAGCAGGCCGGTAGGAAGTCACTTTTTGAACACCCTGTAGCTCCCGATGAATTCCATTAACATGTTGACTAACTGGATGGCAAAGGGAATATGAGCACGAAATGGCGTACAACTCAAAATCTTGAGAGCAATTCATGATCTCGGTTGAGTCATGTTCATGGGAGACTCTTGAATTAGATTACTCAATAAATGAGAGTCCGAAGTGAGATGTGCATATTATCATTCTTTTACCAAAGGTTTCGCCTCATACTTTGCTCGAATTGTGTGCAAATCCTCTTCCTTTCCTGTTGATCATTTGGATCATAGTTCCGCCTCGAATTTAATATTCAGTGATTCATAATTTTTTTGCATTTTCATTATCTCAGTTTACTACCTTGCCGTATGTGATATCCTTGCTTGCCAGAGCTTATCCTAATTCTATTTAAAACATACACCAAACGAATCCTGAAGACTTCTCGCAATTTTTACTTGGAGGAAGGTTTGATGGTGTTTGATTTTAGTTGGTAGAACCCTGAGGAGATTGAAACTTCAGTCATGTTAATTGAGGATGGAGCTCTGTGGCTTGCAGTCGAATTAGTGATTAAACTCATCGCCAATTCCATCGCAACCTCTATCCAGCGCAAATTCTCCATCGCCAATTTAAAAAAATCAGCTACAAGAAGGACTTGAGCGAAATTGATTGAATTTATGACAGAAACTCGTACCAGTCTCATGAAATCGACTTGACTTTAAAGGGCGTAGAATGAAACTTCTTAGGATGGAACTTTTTTGCGTTCAACACATAACACCCAGAAGGATACATGCTTTAAGAAGACTATTCAGCAAAAAACCTGAAATATTTATAAACAGTAAATGCCCATTCCTAACTGGAGAGAAATGAAGCAAATGCTTTGCATATATTTTGTATATAACTATGAATAGCTCCATAACATGTGGGAAAACAACAGCAGGACATAACTGGCCTTTACTTCGCTGCGATCTTCCATTCTACGTTTTATTGATACGCTCATTCTTCATGATCGAAATTGGCGATGTTAGGGTCCGACAGCAGGGGATGCATCCTACGCCTTTGAAACTCTGCTTCACTTCATGACACGCTACTGCTAATTCTTGCACCAAATTTAATCTAAATCACAGAATTCCTTTGCATTGCTACTCTTGTTGAGTATGTATTATAAATAAAGAAAATCCTCCTTCTTGTAGTAATCCCCTTCGTAGTTGTAATCCCCTTCGTTGATGTAATCCCCTTCGTAGTTGTAATCCCCTTCGTTGTTGCAATCCCCTTCGTTGTTGCAATCCCCTTCGTCGTTGTAATTCCACTTCTTGCAATAATCCTCCTCTGGCAAGACTACGTCTTGCTCCGCGTCCCACGTCCAATATGCTTCTCGCAACGCTGCTGGTGCTTTCAACAGTGCTGCTAGAGCCTCCGAATTCTCCATTATCTTTCTTATTGTTTTCAGTGTCTTCGCCACCTCAGAAGCTTGCATCGCCTCCCTTTGAG
Organism: Darwinula stevensoni; assembly: GCA_905338385.1. Lineage (NCBI taxonomy): Eukaryota > Metazoa > Arthropoda > Ostracoda > Podocopida > Darwinulidae > Darwinula > Darwinula stevensoni. The sequence continues at coordinate 24,733 of CAJPEV010001816.1, read as the reverse complement.
CGTTCCTCATCATCATTGCACTCGCAGCAAACTCCACCAAGAAGTTCAATATTGGCAAGCCGTTACTCATAGCCCACTGCAACTTCACACCTGCTGCTCTAGCGTTCGCAATAGCTGTACCTACTGCCTTCCACTTCACTAATGCTGCTCTCCAAGTTTTAAATCCAACTCCTGCTGAAAACTTCCCTTCTGACGTCATAACCTCTTCCACATCACTCTTCGCCTCCCTAACTGCTGCTTCAGCAGCTTCCAGCATTTGCCTTGTGAAAACTTGTGTTGCGTTTGACACAACCACTAGTGTGTGTTTTTGATCTAGCGTCTTCAGTATGCCTTCGATCATTGTCACATCCGACGCAACCACTTCAGACTTCTCCAATTTCTCGTCCTCTGCCGTGGATGCGTCAAGCACTGTCTCCCCCGCCAGTGATGTCTTTGTTCCTTCCATTGTCTTCTTCATTGCTCTTTCCATTCCCTTTGCCTCCTCAGAGGCATGGATTGCTTCCCTGAAAGTATTTCTCCTCACCATTGCCCTCCAGACGACTTCCACAGCATACACTTTGAAGTGTGGCAACCCACACTTCACTAGCATTAGGGGTGCTATTTTTACTTCAAAAATTGCCTCCACAACTGCTTCCCATTTTCTTGCAGCAACACACCAGGCTTTTGCCGCAACTCCAGCAAAGAAACCCATTGCAGTTGGAGTTTCTAAATTTGTCTTGACCTTCATTCCCTCATATGAAGAATACGCCGTCGAACATGCTGCTTTTGCATCTTCCAACTCTTTGTTTGCTGTAACCAGTATTGTCTGATCTTGCTCGTTCAGATCTGGTATTGACCCGCCCTTTACGTGATCTTCGATTAGGGATTCGATTTTTATCAATTCAATTTCTATTCTGTGACTTAGCTCCTCTTTCCCCACTTTTTCGGATGATTCTACAGAAGATGGAAAGTTCTTTGTTTTTGAAATCTGGTCGTAGCGATGATTTGTGACTTCCTTTGTTGCATCAGGATTCTTATCTGATTGTTCTGATTCAAATTTCGGTATATTTCCTTGGTTAGTCAGCTCTTGACTCAAATTGTGCTCCATGGGTGTAAAAACCACATTGGCTGGTTCAGAAGCCTTTGCTTTGGCCGGATATTCATCGATATTCGATTCTGCTGGTTTTTTTCGGGCGAACGCAACAGAACAGATGACAATAATTACGACGATCGCAAGGAACACTAAACCTGCGAAACATCGATTCCCTCTTCGCTTTAGCCATAAATACCTGGGATGTGACACACAGAAACATTTTGCGACGACTTCGAAGAGACGAATCGCTCCTCCTAGCGAGTTAATGAGAAAAAAGAGCACATCAGAACCTTTGTCAAAGACAATTCTGTCTTTGCTCCAAGAGTCACCAAGTATATCTTGAATGGTCTCGCCTTCGGCACTCCATTACCTTGTATTGTGATTAATTTATTATTTGCGAAATGGCAAACACATATTTAAAGTACGACCCCATTGAAATACGTGACATATGGGACGAAAGTCTGGATTTTTTAAAATCAAAATCATTACTTCTATGATTTTTAGTGTGTCAAACTTGAAATCTTTTGATGTGTCCCTTTTTTGTAAGGGTGGAGAATACATTTTGAATTACTTACCTCCTATAATCTATGCTAAGGGGACATACGAGGTATTTCAAAAGTAGGATTTTTCCTGTACTCAGCCATCAAATCGGTACTTCTGAGGGATTTTAAATTTTCTGTCTCTGTTTCTGTGACTCACTAAAAAATTCAGGAAAATGGGACTTTAAAAAAGTGCCCTGATGGGTTTTAACTAAATTTTTTTTTCCTTCTGAAATTTAGACTCAGAGAACTCCATGCCACCCAGTTTCAGCCTCATACGTTTCCCCTTTTTGCTGGCGATAAAAAAATGTATTTGGAAAAGCGACCCACCCAAAAGCTGTGCTCTGAGGAGACGCACAACAAAAGTTGAATTTTTCATTAAATCAACATCACGTCCGTTATGCGTGCGCCAGCTGCTACTTTCCTATTTCAGCCCGATTCGCTCGGATATGAGAAATTATTGGAAAAAGTAAAGTCCCCAATATATATCCCCCCCCCCCAAAATTCCAATATTTTGGAAATTTCACATTTTTCCTGAGCTCAGTGCGTCAGCAGTCACGTTCCTCCCAAGTTTCAGCTTTCCATGTGTCTCCGTTTCATTGAAGCAAAGAGAACTATTTGAAAATATGTTCACTGAAAAGTTGTGCCCCGTTGGCATGTATCACCAAAGTAAAATTTTTCCTGAACTAAGCATGCGAATAGCTACAGTCAGTCGGTCATCTACTCACGATCGTTTATATACAATATAATAAAAGTATAATTTTTTTTACTCAGCTATCCAGCAGGTTCTTCTTTGCCAAGTTTAAACTTTCTTCCGCCCTCTGTTTTGCTGCATCAGAAAATTCGTGGAAATCCGCCTTTTGCAATATATTTGCCCTGAGGCGTTTTAACCGAAAAGTACCTTCTTTTTTTTTTTTTTTACCGAAATCAATCTTCAGAGAACTACGTACCCACAAAGTTTCAAACTTATTCGTTTGTCCTTTTCGCTAGTGAAAAAACATGCTTTGAGCACACCAACGTCATACAGTAGTTTTCGTGCTCCGCTTTACTCTCTACTCCCTTCTGCTATACGCCACAGAACACACCGAGAGTGCCCGTGCTGTGGCTACCTCGAATCATTCCATATCGCTGCTATCATTTTCTTTACTCAGGCATCAACTCTTACCAGTAATGAGGAGGGCACGATTGCTCAATTCCATAATTTCCAGATTTTCTTCGCGATCTTCGTAATCTCACGATCATCAATTCATGATCCTCAGCAAAGAACAAAGTGAAGCGCTCCTTCTTATAAACAAGTTGATACGAATTTACATAAAATTTCTCCTAATTTCTGGCTTACAGCCCGTACAGAAAAAGTTTCAACATGTTGAAATTGAAACCAGTGAATCAACGGTGATTCACCGGTTTTCAACGTCTGTTCAACAGGTTCAACAGTATTCACCGTTGATTCACCGGTGAATTACCGTTGATTAACCGGTGAATTACCGTTGATTCACTGGTTTTCAATGTCTATTCAACAGGGGTTTAACACTATTCAACTACCGGTTTTCAACGTCTGTTCAACAGGGGTTCAACAGTATTCACCGTTGATTCACCGGTGAATTACCGTTGATTCACCTGTGAATTACTGTTGAATCACTGGTTTTCAACGTCTATTCAACAGGGGTTCAACACTCTTCAACATTGAGTTATAATTATTATAATATATTATGAATAATTTATTTAAAGCAAAATTTATGGAAATATACAGTGAAAAGTGATTTCAACAACGAAATGGATATGAAGCAATATCAATAATGGAAATACTCTCCTGTGATTCTCGTCTTATATGATAGGTGTAACAACATTAACCCATCAAGTGAGTTCGACGTCACTGTGATGTCCGCTATGGAATACTCGTATCTACTGTGGCGGAAAGACGTGAGTGACGTCCAGTATGGTACAGTATTGCACTTCAATGACATCTCATGGATGTATTACCGCCTTGTTTAATGACCGGCTTGANAAAAAAATACTTGAAAACGTCGGCCCCCAAAAATATGCCCCCAGGGCATGGATCTAAAACTTTGCAGTTTTCCTGAGCTCATCGTGTCGGTAGGCACGTCCATGCCACGTTTCAGCTTTCCATGTCTCTCCGTTTTATTCAAGCAACGGGACATGGAAGGCAAGAGAAGCCAAAAAAAGGCATGGAATGGGCGGGAATTGAACCCTGGCCTCCCGACTACCGGTCAGATGTGCTATCATTATACCACCGAAACGGAAACATACGTTATTATCTCTCGATGACATGCTTATCCGTCAAGATATATATTTAAAAAAACCTCTCCCCCCAAAATGTGTACCCCCAGGGGCATGTACCTCCAAAGTCGGATTTTTTTTCTGAACTCTGCACCCCAAAAGGTACATGTGTACCAAGTTTCAGATTTCTAACCTATCTGGAACATGGTTAGAATTAGCGTCAGTCAGTCACGATCGTGTATACATACTGTATATTAGATTATCTGACACTTCATGAGCGTTTGAAATCATGCCTATTTCAGGAAAGTCTTCCCGCACCAATTATGTAGTTGCAGCTGCTATAAGCAATGCATATCACCCTTTTTTAAAATACAGTTGTCACATGTCTGCCTGAACTCGATCCCACTGCAACACTCTTGTAGAGGGTGTTGCATGTGAAATCGTGCCTAAATATTGCGCCTCTCTAAGGTGAGAATACTTTTTCAGTTTCTTGGCTCGCACATCGCAGGGGGATTGAAATTTGAGAAGTTTTATCCTCACAGGGTTTACACCTTGATTGGCAATATTTGGTTGACAAAAGGATAATGTGACTTTGATGATAACTAGATATCTATGTAATTTTAACACATATAAGTCCAATAATAACAGGAAAATCCATGATCAAAGACTGCTCAAGTTCAAAACAAAAAAGTACAAAAAAGAAATGACTTATAAGTCCCGCTAGGCTTTAAAGTCGAGCATTCCTATATAATCCTTCAAGAAATTTTTTTTTAAGTAGGGAACTTCTGACTTCCGCCAGGACTGAAATCGTTAAATTCTAGCAATTAATTTCTAGACTACATTCTCTCTTTTCTCAACCTAAATTCGAGGTACTCCAACCAGAGGACAGAAAAATCTCTCCCTCTGACAGCCATGGATAGAATGTAATCTTTGAGCAAGTATTCTTCCTTCTTTGGAGAAGGGGTTTTCTGGACACTCTTGAAGAGTGTGACTTATCCATTTACACGACCGCTTGATTTTGGCACATCAACTCTCGTATTACCGTTCTATGCCCCATACCTCCCCGGATTGCTTCTGCAGATTGACGCACGACTTCATGCGTGTACTGGGACTGGCGACTGCTTTTTGTGGCTTTTTTTGTCAGAAGGTGGCATTGTTCTTGATTCCTTGGCCCCATTGAGGACGATTTTCATCCAGACATAAAATATCCCGTGTCTATGCATCACAAAGTACAATATTAATATTCTTGAAAGCAACGTATTATTACTGTTTCATAGAGTTTCAAAGAAAAACTTTCTTCCCACCAAGCTAAGGGTGAAAGTGTTTGACCGTCGAATTTATCAGGCATCCTCTAGTCTATGAATAATAACTCGACCACCAACGTTCGAGCATCGTAGTAACACGAGCTTAGGTGCGGTCAGAGTCGAACGGCCGCGAAGTTTCGCATCTTGGAAGCAATTCGACTCCGAATACTATAAAATATATCTACAGCTATTATAATTGCTTGAGAAGGCGATTGAGCAATACGAGTGATGTACTCCATGAGAAACAAAAAGAAATTCAAGGTACCAACTCCATAACCTGAACCTAATTACGTACACAATTTTCAGCACTGGAATGATCTTTTCCATTACCTCAGTCACGGAATTGCATGGTGGCCCAGAATCTTTCATGGTTTTATCTGTCATACATAGAGGTAAAATAAAGAGCATGAGACGTACCGCACAGGGCAAGTAGAAAGATGAAATCATGAGAATTTTTTCGCGCGTTCGACTCAACCCGCACCATGATGAAGGCGTTCGGGTTTCGCCGCTTTCCCATATATTTGCTTCAGTGCAACGGAGAGACATGGAAAGCTGAAACTTGGCATTGACGTGCCAACTGAGACACCCAGTTCAGGAAAAATATCAAGTTTCAGATGCATGCTCTAGGGGCATATTTCTACCCGTACAGAAAAAGTTTCAACATGTTGAAATTGAAACCGGTGAATCAACGGTGATTCACCGTTGATTCACCGGTTTTCAACGTCTGTTCAACAGGGGTTCAACAGTATTCACCGTTGATTCACTGGTGAATTACCGTTGATTCACTGGTTTTCAATGTCTATTCAACATTGAGTTGTAATTACTATAATATATTATGAATAATTTATTTAAAGCAAAATTTATGGAAATATACAGTGTAAAGTGATTTCAACATCGAAATGGAGATGAAGCAATATCAATCATGGAAATACTCTGCTGTGATTCTCGTCTTATATGATAGGTGTAACATTAACCCTTGAAGTGGGTTCGACGTCACTGTGATGTCCGCTATGGAATACTCGTATCTACTCCGGCGGAAAGACGAGAGTGACGTCCAGTATGGTACAGTATTGCACTTCAGTGACATCTCATGGATGTATTACCGCCTTGTTTAATGATCGGCTTGATGGGTTAACACTGAGGCTATGTTTGAGATATGTTAATCACAACATTCATATGGGTGTTGTGATCTAAGAATAAAAAAATGACTTGCACAAGAGAATCCCATCGTGCAATAGTCGGCAAAATTTTATATATAAGCAATATAAGTTCAAGACTTGTCGGTCTGATTATTATTCTCAGAATTCTGAACGCATTTTACATTAGCCTTTACCGGGTTGAATAGTTGAAAGTTCACAAATCCTGAGATAAGCTAGTCTAACGTCAAAGGAACCAATTCACATCACTGCAAACATCTTTAAGCCGAACTACTGTCACCGGGAGAGACTGACTTGCAGTCTTGATGGCTACCGAGAGATGTGGGGAATAGCATAGTTCAACCGCGTCTCACAAGGATAACAAAGACAAGCGCGAAGGTGCTTGAGGGAATTTCCCCCTAAGCATCAGATAAATATCGGGGATTCCCCTCTTTCCCCGTGACTGGCAGAACAGAAACGAAAATATCACCCGTATTCCAAAAACCCTCACAATTATAAACACGTGCAAAAGAAATTGATAAATCACGAGAGGGATGACATTTGTTTAGGAAAAAAATGTGTTATTGCAGTCATATGAACTAAATCCAGACTCGGGAGTACGCCTACTCAAACTCATACGCTGGAGAGCCAGCACGGGCAATGTAAGTCTGAGTAATTGAATGTAAAAAGCCAAAGGCATTAGATGGATAGCGAAGCCAGACTGGTGACTTTAGCCCCTTCCCCACAAGCACAGTCGAGCAGAAGCAAGTTTTCACGCAAACTAGCAATGCCTCAGGCTATTTCATTCTCCATCTCTCCTGATGAGCAGTGTCACGTCACCGTACTTAATGCCAGTGCATGGCATTTTCCTCTGTCTTCGGAATGAGTTTCTCTCTTGGAAATATCGAGGCTCTCCCGTCAACCGATCCGAGTTTTAAGCTAGGCCCGTTTCGGTTATCCGACCCTCGCAATGAATGGACCTCGACTGGAGGCAAGGAGCGCGCAGGGGGCTCTCTGCCACGTCAGATTTCAGCTGCATGTGAGGGAGACGGAGTCTCGAAACATGTTACGACATGCTTCCAAGTATCACCCACGTCATTAGGTCATGCGACGGATCAAGTAACATGAGCTCAATAGCTCCCGTGCCTTTCGTAACTGAAATGACGATATCCAATACTCCAAAATATTTATGGTAATGTGAGCAACCAAAAATGCAGTGATCACAAGCTGTATTTTTAACAATGAAAATGTCCCAAACGAGCATCGACAGGAGTAATACGAGAATTTGAACAGTTTCCGTATTAAGCCAGTTATCCTATATGTGATGCGAGTGAACAGCCACAACGAAACTAAACTTTCAGCTTACCAACCTCTTGAAATGACGCAACGGTTAAATCAAGAAGTTTTGGAGTAAGTTTTATTACGAAGGCATGCTACTGTTGGGACATTCCTATTTCGTTTTCTGCTGAGTTTAGAGAGGTGATGGCCTAGGGCCCGATGCGCATGTCTCACCCCCTTCCCACTCCCCCCCCCTCGCGGCAGGTCCATCTATCTTTGCAACGGTCGAATAAGTGGTGAAATCGTCGGGTTATCCAAGGACTCGTTCAAAACGCTGTCTATGCGGGAACGTCGGTATAACCGCAGAAAAACCATCGAACATCATTTTATTTCTTCTCATGTTTGTAAGAGTGAAAGCCTTCTCCCTATATTTGGGGGAGATCCATAACTCTCCCACATTTTCGAGCGGTGCGTCCACAACGTTAGGATGGGTAGGCCCGGCTGAGATCGAATCCAGCTTCCTCTACGGACACATGGACGCTCTACCAACTTCCCCAATTCCACCGGATTCTACGAAAAAGACGGGTGCCCCCAACATTCTTCCTGCCTGTAGCTGAGCACCTCGGGGCAGAAGGGCAAAGGCAGATTTCTGTTTTGATACAGGCTTTCTTATTTGTTATTATTATGTTCCATATTCTGTTGAGTCATGATTAAACATTGAATTATGTCTCTCGTCTGCCTCGTGACGTCCCAACAATGCGGTGGCTTCATTTTCCTCGCGTTAACTTTGTGCTTTCGATAAGGAAAGTGTTTTCACGCCCTTGTACCTTATGAGCAGTCTTTCATATGCTACATTGTTTCGTTTCCCATAGAGAAAACCGACATTTTTGTCGAATGACAAAATCGCTGAAATTGCCTAGATGGGATATTGAATCGGCTTTGAAAAAAGTGACAGACCGATCGCAATATCTGCCATTTTCCCTTAGTACTGTACCTATGGGAATAACAGGTAATATTTAGTTTTTAATTAACTCAGAAGCACATCATGCATCAGTAAATAATATTTTCGAACTGATCCATTCCAACTCGGATCGATTTTCGACTGGAACATGTTAGAGAAGAGCTTCATCTTTCGATTTCAAAATCGAACTGGATCATTTTCTTCTCGAACTCTTCTCATTAGACATGAAGCTAATTATTTTCGATAAGAGGAAAATTTGCGCGATAGCATGCAGTGGAGTGAACATCGGTTCGAAAATTGAGTGCGTTTGGGTCTGGCCGAATCAATCTCACCTGGTCTTGCTCTCGCAGTGAGTAGGATGGTTTGAGTACGTGGTGATTTTGGGCGGTTAGAGATTATACGGAAAAGCGGGAAACTTTTGCAGCAGCAAATTTCATTGCAGGAAACCCCAAGGATGAAAAAAAGACAGAGAACGCACCGGAGCGAGCACGAAGGCATAACGGTGATCGCTTCGAAGCGCCGCAGAAAATTATCCGGTGAATGGAAAAACGATCAGAGGAAAAATCCGATGACGGTCTGATATAGATAAGCAATGAAGTCGGCCAGTGCCGATCTGCTCTTCGCACGCCGGCACACGAATCCGAACCTCCGGGTGACGTTGTTTTCAGCTAGAGAGCCCACAGTGGACCACGTGCTCGGGAAAGCTGCCACGCAGTCGCCTGACGAAGAATCGGGGTAGCCCGGAAACCAATCGGCGAAGGCGAGTTCACTGCCGTCCGTCCACTTGAAAGGGCTTCCAGGCGAGTCCCGCTTCGCGCCGATCCAGAGGTTCAGTGGGATCGGGGGTTCCTTGCTGGGATCGATGCCTGAGAAACGTCCTGTATCTACGAGCAGACAATCCAAATGCCCCAGCGTGAAAATTTTCGAAACCGACTCTTCGTCGTTCTACAGATATCCTTGTGTTATTCTAGGAGAAGAGAAAAGGAGTCTCTGCTACTTCATCTTAAAGCGTTGAGATAAACGTCCTTTAAAAAGTAGATACGATCGAGTGATGATATTCTGAGTTATATACATTCTTGAACCCAGGCGACCGCATTCCCGAAAGGGGAGAGTCAGAAAACACGATGCAGTTTTTCATCCGAGCAACCTTGAAAATAATGAACGCCGCTCACCCCTGAAAACAGCAAAAGCGGCAGTTTTTGCTGCGCTGTCCATCTTGGCCAAGATGCCTCCGGCTCGGGTACAGTGAAAATTGGCTACATCCCAGCTGAGCATGAGGGTCTGTATCGGCATGTAGCATTTTGAGCCGATGGCCACGATATCGATACACGAGTTGGTATGCGACAGTTCACAGATCAAACCGTACTGATTGTTGCAGTCCACGTTGCGCCATTGCCGAGAGTACATGAAGGACGGATCTGTTCCGCGGTTTCAAGTGCCACGATTAACAAATGCGTAAGAAAGAGCACGGACCGAAACGAGTGAACGCGACGCCGAAACTCACAGAAATATCCCTGAGTTACGTTTCCATCGTCATTGTCGTAACTACTTGCCCTGACGGAATCTCTGTTGACGAAGCTATTTCCGTTTCTCACGGCCGCGATCCAGGTCCAGAGGAAATTGACGTTGTTCCCGAAGAAACGGTTTTCGTCGTCGTCGGCGGGTTTGGCGAGGCTGGCCCCGTCGGCTTCGCACTGGGCCTTGGCTTCCGCCCAGGTCGCCGTGCTCTTCGAAAAGGAGAAGCAGAAATCGCCGTTGGGTATCCAGCCGTCGGAGCAGCCGCTGCCGCTGTTGTTGTTGTTGCCGCCACCGCTGCCCATCTCCACGGCAGGCAGCAGAACGCCGATCACCCATGCCCTGAACAGACGCATATCTGGAAAAGTAGTGCTTAGCATTTATTCGATGCAAAAGACCAGTTGCGTGGCGAAACGACCGAGGGAATGAGGTACCAGGTAAGTCTCAATAACCGTCTAACAACATGTGGGACATATCCAATAGTGCTCCTGAATTATGAGTTCTAGAAAGATGACCAGGAATAGGCTCAATTTGTCTGTTTCCTGAGTTTGACATTCAGAACATAAGGGGGAGGTCACTTGGTGCAGCCGATATATACAAGAATTGATTTTGGCGTGGCCAATTCTTAGTCGACTGAGGACAACTCTTCGGGACAACAGGTCTTCGGGAATCACCTTCAATATCCTATTTACCTAGGACGTGTTTCATGGCATGGAGGTGTCGTCCCTTAGGGGAGGAGTCCCATAGTCGTTGCAAGGAGCTCCATATGGCCCTTTGCCCGCTAATTCTGAGTGGATGTAACGAACGTGGACTGGATCAGAGCAGAATTTCGCCTCTTTTGCAAGGTGATCTACCGCTTCATTTCCTTTGATTCCTTCATGGCCAGGGATCCATTAGATTGTAACGAAACATAGGAGGTCTTGAATAATTTCAAGGAATTGCTCCACTAGAAATGTGTGAGGAGATGTGATGGCTCTCGAACCGAGTAAGGAAACAACAGAAAGTGAATCAGTGAAAATTACAACTTCGTCTTGGGTTTTAGTTTTCTCCACTCAACACAGACTTTGAAGAATAGCTAGAAATTCGATTACGAAGATTGGGAGATCCTTTCTAACACTAGCTTGACAGGAAACTTGTTTTGTAGGAATCCAAAACGCATAACCTCCATCGACGTCTCTATCCAAAGGTCCGTCAGTATAAATGTGAAGAGCCTGGATATAACTGGCTTTAGTTGCAAGAGCAGCTTGTCCAGTAGAAAATGAATCATTGTAATGTAAAAGAGAAGAGTTAATTTTGAAAGGAAGCCAACACTTCTAAACGCTTCTCGTATGATTGTCCCCTGACCTCCTTAATGATTCTTGTGGCCCTCCTCAGTACCCCCTCGAGCAGCAACAAATCGCCCTTATTTCTAGGCCTCCAACACTGGATGCAATATTCCAACTGGGGTCTTATCAGCGCCGCATACAATGGAAGAATAACGCTACTAATAACCTACTTGCAACCGACCGACGAATGTAACCTAGAATCCTGTTGCATTTAGCAACCGTCGCTTGCGCGTGCGAGGAAAACTTGAGGTCTTTATCGATAGAAACTCCTGAATCTCTCTCTCCGTTTGCCTCATCCAATTTAACATTGCCGAACGTGTCGAGAGACCTACAGTTGTTTCGACCGACGTGGAGAACTTTACACTTACTTTTATTAAACCTCATGAGCCATTTCTTGCTCCACTCGTCCAAAAGACTTAAATCTCGCTCGGCTCGAGCCCTATCCGCCTCCCCCCTCATGGTAAAACCTATCTTTATGTCGTCGGCAATTTTACTCATCTTACCCTCTACGCCGAGATCCAAATCGTTTTTGTAGACCAAAAACAGAAGCGGTTCGAGGACCGAGCCTTAAGGGACAACAGTTGCTCGTCCGACCTCCTTCGACGCTTCCCCATTTATCATCACCCGTTGCTCTCGTCCTGCCAACCAACTACTGATCCAATCGCTCGTCCTACCCTGGATCCCGTGCGCCTCCAGTTTAACCCGCAACCTCTTATGAGGAACGGTATCGAAAGCTTTCGCGAAATCTAAATAGACGATGTCCACGGGATTCCCTTTATCCCTCTCTTCCGTCGCCCAGTCGTAGAATTCGAGCAAATTGGTGAGACAATTTCGACGCCTCCTAAACCCGTGTTGAGAGTCCCGTAACTACTTCCCGTTCCCCTTAAGCTAAAATCGGGAAGGTATCGCGAAGAAAATAACCAAGCTGATAGGAGAGGAAACCTCGAAGAAAAACTTGACTCGCTGTCGAAAGGAGGCTGAGAAGAGAGTCGAAGCTCCTGAAGTGAAGGAAGAACTCGACGAGAGACGACACGAGTGCAATGTGGGAATTAACGGTGGGTTTCCCCTCTTATTAGCTGTCGCCACGTCATTTCGTACCCGGATTTGAAGCTTTTTCCTCGTTTAAAAACCTCCCCCTCTTGCTCAATTCAGGCCAATCTTTTCTGGCTCGTCAAACCCTCTGTTGAATTTTTTTTTACCCAGCACGTTCTTCCTTCTTTCCTCGATCCCGATTTTTTTTCTCTCTCTCCACACTTTTTCCTACTTTTCCGGATTGTTCCCCAGACTGATCCGTGACTCATCCGTGAGCATTCGACGTTCCAAAGTCTTTCCGAACACAGGCTAAACGCCTTCGAGAACGTTCACATTCCATTTGGGTGTAAACAATTGCAGCATTGAATCCACGCCATATTAACCCATCCGCTGGCCGCCGAATAGACAGCCTGATATCACGTGCGCTTGGCTTACCTAATCGTCGTTTCGACTGTCTCGTGTCGACTTGTCTGTCAATTGGTGTGATATGATGTATTTCCAACATGATTCCACTCAGACAGCAGTTGTGAGTAATTAATGGCATATAAATGTTCCAAAAGGAAAGACAATTCGTCGGCGGATGTGTTAACGTAGAACGAACGTCATTTGCTAAGTGACTAATTTGACGAGTTACGTTTTCGCAAAGGCGAATGAGCTGATCCCTGATCGCATTAATTCACGTCTCCACGTGCATTCTTCAGCCTCGAGCGAAATTCATCCCTTCTCGTCCCGAAATACAATAACGAGCAGCGTCACATACTGGTATTGTGGAATATATCTTCCCCGAGGAGAACGAGGACGTCCTTGATGCTTCAGGCGGGCTGCCTTGTCGTGCGACCTCCAGTTGTTGATCTTCGGCGTTACCTCTCTGGACGTCAATAATCGTCCCATGGACGATTATGGCTTCAGTTATTATTATGGCTTCAATTGAAGAAAGAAAAAAAAATTCAATTTCCATAGTCGAATTCATTATTGCTCGGATAAACTTCCTCGAATTGACATCATTGTCAGTTTTATCTTCGCTGGAAGTTTTGCTTTAATTTCATAGCATTGAATGAGCTGCTTTTTTGGAATGTAATGCTTCAGCTACCTATAAAAGTGACAAACCTGCTCCTGTTCAAATTTTACCTTTTGAAATTGAATCATATTTGGCTGGAGCATTTCTTATGTACGTATTTTTTTATTATAAAAAAAACACTTAAATGCACCTAAAACCAATTGAAATTCCCGAAAAGGATACGGGAGCCAACATTTAGCCTTCCCCGAGAGATGAGACGTAATCCGCAGCGAAATTACTTGGCATGATGTTTTGGAAAGGCAGACTGCCGGTTTGCGACTCCATGACACGAAAATTGCCTCGACGCAAAAGAGAAAGCGAAAACGACCGCTTAGAGGAAAAGGGTCGGCCCTGACGAGGATGTCCTCTCGGGTCCTTCCGTCTTTCCCTCGTCTGAGAGATCTGAGATGCTGCCGGCTCTAGTTCTCCGACGTGATCTTCGAAGATCATCGACGCACTCGTATATCGTGAGAATTCAGTATCGACGTGATGAATCGATTTAAAGGCCTCTTGAATAATTTTGCATTATCTCCATAGATGGAATTCCAGAGCTTACGTCGAGTTAATGCTGCGGAATCGTTGTCATTCGACGAAGGCCACTGAACAATGGGGATTATCGAATCTATATTCAATCTCATCGGCTAATTGACGCTCTTTCAGTTCCTGGATAAGGAAGGAGGTATTATAATGTCCGTACGTTGACGATTCGACATTGACGCAACGTTGCACAGCTGCAACTTTTCTACGTTGAGCATGTGTTTCATTTCAACATTATGGCAATATGTTATAGTTGAAAAATCAACCTTTTCTCAACATCGAGGCAACGTTGTTGTGTCCGAATGGGGTGCGTGTGAGGTGGGTTGTGATCATGCTTGTATGTGGCCACGTTTTTTGACGTCATGTACCCGTTACATGTATTATATAGTAACGTACGGAGCAAGAAAGCGGCTTACACATTATTCGTTTAGGGGATACTTCATTAAGGTAATTGATGGAGGATTGAGGGTAATTGATAAATCTTGTAATGTAAGTTATTTCTTATGAAGTAGTGCAGTGCAACATAGAATTGATGAAGAAAATAATTCAGTAAGAAAGTAATGGGAGTGCAACCCATTACTTTCCCACACTTCCTTTCCCTCGTTGTTATGCCGGGTCGAGCGCCTAGCACCCGGCGAGAACAAGGAAAGTAGTTTCCCCAACTTGAAGCCTGGGTGGGGCCGGCTGGGATCGAACCCAGCCTCCCGAGCGGGCACAAGGACGCGATGCCAACTTGGCCGTTTCCGCCGGTTGCTGGAAACCATGGAAAAGACGGGTATTCGTGGCATGCCTCCGGCCCTTCCATTGCCAAGTGCGTCGAAGACAAAAAGGCCTCGGGACAAAAAGGCCAAAGCCAGATTCGAGACATGCGCTTTCCCGGTCGAGTTCTTCATGCACCCACGAACCTCTTCTCAGTCTGCTGTCTACTCGTGACAGCCGCGATGAAGTTCCTTTTGTTGTTCATTTATTTAGTGCTTTCGTCCCGATTCATATCTACTCTCTGCCATGCTCTGCGAAGCATGAGTTTGGACCTAGTTGTTCCTACCTACGTTTATGTAAGGGTTGGACGTTGAAATGAATCTTAAGAAGTATGTTGGGCGTAATTTCGGTCAGGAGTAATTTAAGCCGATTGTCATTCATTTCCATCATACGTTTTCCTCCACGATAAAAGGGAGGGCTGCTCTATAGAGGGAGAGTCTGGTATTCAACACTGATCGGCAGGAGGAGGTTTGCTGATGTTCGGGCTCTGGATAAAGTTAAACGCCTTGATATCGATAAACGAGGGCGCCGTGCCACTTTACAATATTATAGATAGGTCAAACCTGGTCCCAGTATTCGACAAATACTTGCTCTTGTAGAACGGGAGGTAAACATTCAATCATACCTCAATTAAATGAGGTAATAAGGGACTGATATCCCGGACACTCCACGGAACCTGCAACAGGTGGTCCACCCTTTGACGTGTGCTGTAATTAGTACAGTCAGAGGTAGGTCAACGCGCTGTACGAGAGCGAAAGCGACACACAGTAAATATGAGAATTTTCGTATTTGCATGACATCCCTATCACTTTCTGATGTGAGCGTTTTTACTCGCGGAGGAGAGCAATTTTACTCCATGGTGATGGAGTAAATTCGTTCCTTTTCCAGAGTGATAGGGGGGTAAAACTGGAGTTAGCTATTTTACTCTCTTTTTTGAGAAAAATCGCTCCCCTTTTTCCAAGAGTGGAGTTCAGGCGTAGATGATCCGCGAAGACTCCAATCCCTCTCCAACCCTTCCAGGAGTATACATAGACGGGACGTGAAATTCGTAGTTGAGACGTGGTGCACCTTTGGTATTCCAGTCTCCTCGCTTGGTTGCGTGACCCTCACCGGGCTACGACGAACTCGCATCTGAGGCCGAAAGGGGTGGCGGAGTGCACATTGCGCACGTCTCGCACAATCCTCTGCTTCTGTATAATTGACCTCCAATTGACTTCACTTGGAATGAGTAGGATGAGTGAAGAAACCTCAAGGTTTAGGGACGGCTCGTTCTACAGTTGGTCTTAGGACATTAAGACAAGAGGAGCAACTGCTATTTACCGAATATTTAACAGATTGAATTGAAACGATTGAACCGCCTTGAATGTACACCAAAATGCGCATTTGAGAACTTTTGTGAGAGTTGGAGGCCATTCCGGTTCCACAGTACGAAACTCTCCAGCTCGCTCATAGGTTTGACATCCAAACTACGTCAAAAAAAATTGTCTTGATAAAGTTAAATAAAATGAAACCAAGCATCCAAATTAAGAGAACTGATACCAAAAACAAGAGATATCACCTATTCATTGTGTGACAATCTGTGAAAACTAAAAACGACACTTGTGGTGATACGCGTCATTGAATGAGGCCTTTCGTAGGACTCTCAGGTCTATGGATGTGACTTGATGGAAAGGGTCAAACATGAAAGCTATTTTTTTTACACTTTTAGCGACTGCTTTACATGAGTCTGTGTACAAGTTTTATAATAAATACATGGTCGGGTAATTTATTTATGGTATTTTATATTCTGTATATCTGCAAATTTTTTAAATTATCTGTTCTTAAGTCTCATTGGCAATGGAACCATGAGCATTTTATTAATTTACAATGTGGATTAACACAAGAGCAGAGCATTGCCAGGGTGCAAGGTGCATTTGCAGGTGGTGTGCCATGAAACATTATTGCGTTCTTCGGGTTTGCTGAATTTTGAAGGAGTGATGAGTAATGACAGGTGAGCCTCGCACCAAACAGTTGTGATTGAGGCAAGGGAAACAAAAAAAAACTTGCAGGCATGTAGGGTATAAAAGCCATAAATCAAATAATACATTTTGAAAATGTTCACCCATCAAAATTTTCAAGGCAATACACGGAGCTGAAGGTGGAGAAAAGCCCTCATGCGTAACCCTTTCCATTTTCCATTAAGTCACATCAGGAAACTGAGTGCCTTACATATAAGTGGTGAAATCGCAGGGTAGTCATCGTTCAACACATGTTGAAGGTATAGGGGTATATATATAACCTTGTTAGTGCAACAAATGACACATTTCTTTTTTCTTCCATCGCGATCCATTGAGTAAAGCCTCCCTTGCTGCAAAGGCAATGGTAGTGGTAATGAAATATACGAAAGTAAGGTGGGTCAAGAACTTAAATACACTTTTTAAAATGGCTACAACACTTGGGGATGTCATTCACACGAGGAAGTTCAACGTAACTTCATAAATGTGTACATGAGACATGTCGACAAAATGGAGCGTCTATCAAATCACGTTCTGCAAACATAAGGCATTCTCAATGAGTGTCCGTCGAAACGATGGATCAGTAGCGTGGTTTCATTAATGGTCTATTCGACTGCTCAGACTTCATTATACCCTTCAAATGATCATTCGGCAAGCCTTCTTGTAAGATACACCATCATCCCTCACCAACACTTCCCAACTCGATCCATCAAAGATTTCTACAGCAGCAACTTTGCTACCTCCAACAGCAAACAGTTTCCCATTCAGAGACACGAGGCAGTGACAATTACGTCCTTCTTTCATCTTTGGCTTTTCTTCCCATACGTTTTTCCTTACGTCATACATCCACACATTTGTGACATTCTTATCGCCCGTACAACGATCATCAGACGTACTGGTATATCCACCGGCCAGAACAAGGTCTCTCCCATGAGATGCAAGAGCATGTCTTTCTATACCTACAGGGAGCATTGCCAACTCATTCCATTGTGATGTGCGGAGATCCAGGACGTTGTGGTTGGCCCAGCGATTTTTTCCATTGCCCCATCCTCCAATGACGTGAAGGCGTGAATCTTGATAGCATGCCATTGCATTTTCACGCCGAAGTGAGGATGGTAATGGCGTCAACTCAACCCAGTCCCCTGACCCGATGTCAAATCGAAACATGTCACATTTAAAAGCCGAAGGCATGTCAGTAACATATAAGGAATCCTGGGAGGTATCAGCCACCACCACTAAAGAAATATTCTGAGGAAGTTTGGGCCCGTCCTTCCACTTTCTGTTGTCTACGTCGAATATCTTCATCTGATCCGCCGATTTCACGTATATTTTTCTGTCGATTGCTGCCAGGAATTGACCCGGGCAATTATCGATGGCTGTCAAGTCCCAATTATTCGGTTCGATGTTACAGATCATCGGCTTCTGATTCTCCAAGATCTCGCACCAAATCCTTTGACGAGATATGGGTTTTTCGTGGGGGGCAATACGGCTATGGAAACGGATTTTCTTTAGGAGACTCGGAAAATGTTTTTTCCGGGATTCATCAAATTCCACCCATCTCCTCGTCGCTTCATACACTTCCTTCTCATCCACTCCCCATTCATCTCGATCCAAAAACGACATCAGAGTCTCGAAGGAAACACCAAGAAATTTCCTTGTTCCTGGAAGGAATTTCTTGAGCCGAACTGAAATGTACCCTATGGCAGCTTCTTTCAAATCCTTGTTGTCCTGCTGTTCCGCAATGTCGAGGAACATGAAGGCATTCTTTGAATTCAAGAATGACGTAATTTTCTCCCCTTGAATCATGGGGTCCTGGAGGACTACCTTCTCCAGAAATTCTTGGGGAAGGAGTGCGAAACGGATTTTCTCTAGAAGACGCGGAAAATGATCTTTCCGGGATTCATCGAAATCCACCCATCTCCTCGTGGCTTCATATTTTTCCTTCTCATCCACTCCCCATTCATCTCGATCCAAAAATGACATCAGAGTCTGGAGGGATACACTAAGAAAGTTTCTTGTTCCTGGGAGGAATTCCTTGAGCCGAACTGAAATGTACCCTATGGCAGCTTCTTTCAAATCCTTGTTGTCCTGCTGTTCCGCAATGTCGAGGAACATGAAGGCATTCTTTGAATTCAAGAATGACGTAATTTTCTCCCCTTGAATCATGGGGTCCTGGAGAACTACCTTTTCTAGATATTCTTGGGGAAGGAGTGCGAGACGGATTTTCTCTAGGAGACGCGGAAAATGATCTTTCCGGGATTCATCGAAATCCACCCATCTCCTCATAGCCTCATATTTTTTCTTCTCATCCACTCCCCATTCATCTCGATCCAAAAACGACACCAGAGTCTGAAAGGATACACTAAGAAAGTTTCTTGTTCCTGGGAGGAATTCCTTGAGCCGAACTGAAATGTACTCGACGGCAGCTTCTTTCAAATCCTTGTTTTCATGCTGTTCGGCAGTTTCGAGGAACATGAAGGCATTATCGGTATTCAGGAAAGACTTGCTTTTCTTGGTGACTTTGTTGTAGAAGGCTTCGAGCTGGAGAAAATAGGCATGCTGAAGAGTGGCCAATGCCGTTTCTTGCTCCACTTTCTTCTTACCATCGTGGATGTAATCCAAACATGGCTTGAATCCGGTGGCAGTGAAGAGGAAGTCTCCTAGCCGGATCTCCTTCGGGGAAGTCTCTGAGAACATTTTGCGGAAGTAGGGTGAGGCGGACTCGAGTCTCTCTTTACTGGAAGGGAATTTCTCATCTCCAACGACAAGGACGATGTCGTCGCTCCCTTCAGATTCTATCATGAAATCTTTGGAACCTGTCGCAACGACAATGGGATGATTCTTCTTCCTCTTAGGTGGAGTAGCCATTTAGTTGCCTTTTCTGTAGCCACCTGTTAACGCAAAAGGTTAAAGGACTGAAGTATATCTCTGCATAAACTGAAATAACCATACATGCAGGGAACGAGAGCGACGTTAAGCATCGCCTAGGTATCGGATTAAGGGTGAGAGCGATTATTGCCAAGGCGATGGCGGTGGTAACTAAAAAAAAATGCAATTGCTGCTCAACGCATGACCTACACTTTGAAAATTCCGAGCGTTTGGGGGGTAAAAAGTGAGCACACCGTGAGCCTTTCGAATTTACTCTATTACTCACCAAATGCTCCCTCATAGCTCCTATTGAAGTGAACACCTTGAAGTTCTTCGCCAGGCTACTAGATGGAGGTAAGGGTCTCGCTTTTCGCACAGTAAACATTAAGTTCCCTTCCCTCTTTCCCTGGAATCGTTCCTCGCAGGATTGTTTAGTACTTTGCCATATGTCTCGCCTAGTCACATTATAGGAATCAATAAACACGGACACTTCATCATTTGTTATCCACATATTCAAGACGTATTCATAGTGTCCAGGCCATAAAGAAGCTCATATTCCTATTGAAAACCTTTTTGGAAGGTGGATGGTTTCATCCATACAGGAGATCTATAATATACAGAGTGTCCGTGGACGTCACTCAATCATATCTCAATTAAATGAGGTAAATAAGGGACTAATATTCCGGCAATTCTGCAGAACCTATAAGATGTGATTCACCCTCTGACGGGTGCTGTAATCAGTACAGTCAGAAGTAGGTCAGAACGTCTGTACGAGAGCGAAAGCGACACACAGTATGTATGGGAATTTTCTTATTTGCATGACATCCCTATCACTTTCTGATGGGAGCGTTTTTACTCACGGAGGAGGAGAGCAATTTTACTCCTTGAGGTGATGGAATAAATTCGCTCCTTTCCCAGAGTGAAAGGGGAATGAAACTGGAGTTTGCTATATTACTCTCTTTTTCTAAGAGTGTACTACCCTTTTCTTTCTTTCGCCGAGGATGTACACCCATGAAAGGCGCGATGGCATGGGAATACAGTATGGGAACCATGCTGTGCGTACGCTAAAGTTGTCCTATCCACTCTTCGCAAATCGTTGTTGTGGAGAGTAAACCTGCCTGCGTTGAGTAGCCCAGTAGGCTAGAAAAACGGGAGTGATTATTCTCCAAAAAGAGAGAAAATCGCTAACTCCGGTTTCACTCCCCTTTGTGGGAAAGGAGCGAATTTGCTCCATCACCAAGGAGTAAAATGCTCCCCTCAGAAGGAGATAGGGATGTCATGCAAATACACAAACCCTCATATAGCCTGTGGCCCACTTTCGCTCTCGATTTTGTCAGTACAGGCGTTAACCTACATCTGACTGTACTGATTACAGTACTTATCAGAGGATGGACCACCACTTACGGTTCCATGAAGTGTCTGCGATATCAGTCCTTCATTTCCTCATTCTCCCATCAAGTTGAAGAAATATTAGAATTGAGATCATGGACGCCCCCTATGTATTCTAGATCTCTGAAGATGAAACCCTTGTGATTTTCAAAAGTGTTGTCATAAGGAATATGAGCTTGCTTATCGTCTGGGCTCTATGAATCTGTCTTGAATATGTGGATAACAAAGATGACGTGTCGGTGTTTCTTGATTCTTATGAGGCTAGGTGAGACATATGACGTGGCACTAAACAATCCTGTGAGGGAAATTCCAGGAAAGAGGGAATCAACTTTTGTATACTGTGCGAAAAACGAGACCCTTACCTCCATCTAGCGGCATAGTAAAGAACTTCACGGTGTTCACTTTTTACTCTTTAAACGCTCTGAATTTTCTAAGAGTGCAAGCCTGGGCCTGAGCGTAAGACCTATTCCAACGTTGGACTAATTCAAAGTGAAAGTTTACAAAGAAACCTCAGTAGAATCACATCCCGCGCCTTGGCCTAATATGCCTATCCTGCATTTTGACCTGACATTAAAGAAGGTAAGGCCTAATGGCAATCAGTTATTATGGAATTCCATTGACTTCTAGTTTATATACTGTATAGGGAGGGATCACGTTATCGAATAACTCCTCATCTGTGAATGCCCAGGGCATTGTTGCCTGGTTTAAGTGGGACCTCATTTTTTTTACAATAGTACAACATTCATTTGGTGCAGGTACTTACTAACCCCTACTAACCACTCTGTAAGTGAAGAATTCCTTTCTCAACCAGAGCCGCACCTGCGGTTGACGCAACTATAGTTGATTATCAATGTTCTCTGGCTGCCATTGCTGCCATGGAACTGGAAAATCTTACCACGCACTACATGATCTATTTCTTTAATTATCTCGAATGTCCAGATGAGATCGCCCCTCCTTAACCTCTCTCGAGAGAGTACAGTCCCAGCACTTCTAAACGCTCCTCCTACGGATGTCCTCTAACCTCAATTCTTGTGACACTCCTCTGTACCCCCTCCAACGCCAACAATTCACCCTTATTTGTAGACCTCCAAAACGTGAAGCAGTATTCCAGCTGGGGTCGTATCAGCGCCGCATGCAACGGAAGAATAACGCGCGAAGTCCTCCTTACGACGAATGAAACCTAGAATCCTGCTGTATTTGGCCACCGTCGCTTGCGCGTGCGATGAAAACTTGAGGTCATCATCGATAGAAACTCCTAAATCTCTCTCTCCGTTTGCCTCATCCAATTTAACATTGCCGAACGTGTCGAGAGACCTACCGTTGTTTCGACCAACGTGGAGAACTTTACACTTACTTTTATTAAACCTCATGAGCCATTTGAGCCTCCACTCGTCCAAAAGACTTAAATCTCGCTCAGCCCTATCCGCCTCCCCCCTTATGGTGAAGCCTATCTTGGTGTCGTCGGGAAATTTACTTATCTTACCCTCTACGCCGAGATCCAAATCGTTTATGTAGACCAAAAACAGAAGCGGTCCAAAGACCGAGCCTTTTGAGGGACACACCACTTGCGACTCCGACCTCCTTCGATGCTTCCCCATTTATCATCACTCGTTGCTCTCTTCCTGCTAACTAGCTACTAACTCGCTCCTCCTACCCTGGATTCCGTGCGCCTCCAGATTAACCCGCAACCTCTTGTGAGGAACCGGTATCGAAAGCTTTCGCGAAATCTAAATAGACGATATCCATAGGATTCCCCTTATCCCTCTCTTCCATCGCCCAGTCGTAGAATTCGAGCATATTGGTGAGACAATTTCGACGCCTCCTAAAGCCATATTGAGAGTCCCGAATGAGGGCGTTTCCTTTGAGGAAATTCAAGAGATGGTCCCTTTGTATGCTCTCCATGATCTTCCCTGGGATACTCGTGAGACTTACCGGCCTGTAACTTCCTGAATTACTCCTTTCGCCCTTCTTGAAAATCGATACGACATTTGCTAATCTCCAGTTCTTAGGTACCTACCCACGCGAAAAACTGCTTTCAAATATTATTCTTAGCGGAACCGATATTTCTCTCGCGGTTTCCTTAATAACTCTCTTAGGAATCCCGTCGGGGCCGGTCGCTGCGCCCACCGCCAACTTCCCTATCGTATTCACGATCGTCTCCTTGGTGATGGAAATATCCTCGATGCGCGCCGAGGTCATCTCCAAAGTCGGTGCCGAGTCGGATTCCACAGTGAACGCAGAAGCGAAGAACTCGTTAACTCGAATAACTCGTAATCAACTCCCTCTTTTCGTTCATTAGCGGTAGCAGTCGGATTTGCNTACCGTCAGCCCACGGAATCGCACCTCCCAGTCGATGCCTGAAACGCATTCGCGTAGTCTCTTGAAATTAGCCTTCTTATAATTGTACGAGACCTTCCTCGGTTTGGCCTTACTCTTCGTCCGGTTGATATTCCACGTGATCGCGCAGTGGTCCGAATCTCCCAAGTTATCCTGTACCTCAACGTCTCGTGCCAGATCGTCGTTCGTCGCAAAAACTAAATCCAATAAAGCTTCCTCACGAGTCGGTTCATTTACGTACTGAACGAGAAGAGCGTCCTGAGCCGCAACGAGAAATTCCCTATCCCTTTTGCACCCCCCTCGCGGCACCGAGCAATCTAGGTTGGGCATGTTAAAATCTCCGAAGAGATTTTAACCTGTTTCGAGATCTCGCCGATCCTACGGATGAGTGCAATATAAGCTGCTTCTGCCTCGAGAGAAGAGTTTGGGGGTCTATAACAAATTCCTATCACGATCTTCCCTGTTGGCCCACCGATCTCGTACCATAATTGTTCGATTGCTCCACAGTTAGCCGAGGTGAGATCTTCTCTGACGCGAACGCCCAGTTCAATTTTAGCGTACAATACCACTCCTCCCCCTTTTCTGCCGAGTCTATCCTTCCGCAAGATGTCGTTCCCTTCGATCTCGAATTCCTTATCCGAAATGTGAGAGCTACCCCATGTCTCGGTTATTCCAATGACATCGAAACCGTTGTCCTGTGCCCTCCCCTGAGCTGGAATATTTTATTACGTAAGCTGCGTGCATTCGCGTAGAAACACTTGACTCTTCCCTGCCTATCCTGCAAACCAGTACGCGGCGGTCTAAAACAGCTCGTAGTGGCTGTCCCTCGCTTGTGATGCCTTGTCCCCCCCCCCCCCTCTACAACCCTAAAAAAGGCTCATTTTCCTTCATGATAGCCAATCCGACTGCCACAGCTCCCTCTTACGAAAAATGTACTTTGATAGCCAATCCGACTGCTACCGCTCCCTCTTACGAAAAATGTACTCCATCCCTAGCCATCGGACTTCTACAGCGACTCAAAGCCTCCCTACACTCTTAAAAAAGAGAGCGATTTCCGAGAAAGGGAGCGAAACTGGAGTTAGCGGCTTTACTCCCTAAAACCAGGTAAGTACAGCCGCTCACCTCTCTCTTTCCTGAGAACAACTGCTCGATGCGCTGTCTAAGGACGAAAGAGCCACCCTCCCAGTAAAGTCCGGAAGGCTGGGGAACCCGAGGAGTGCCTCCTCCACCCTAACTAACCGAGAGATACAGAGGGATGATTTAGTGACGCACTAAATCATCCCTCTGTACCTCGCCCACCTCCTTCCTGATCCCTCTTATCTCCTCCTCCACGCTAATGAGCCTTCCTGATAGCTCCCCTAGTCGCTCCTCCAAGCTACAAACTCTGCATAC
>CAJPEV010001815.1:40925-56791 GCA_905338385.1 Darwinula stevensoni | reverse complement strand
CCTCTTGTGAGGAACGGTATCGAAAGCCTTCGCGAAATCTAAATAGACGATGTCCACGAGATTCCCTTTATCCCACTCTTCCTTCCCCCAGTCGTAGAATTCGAGCAAATTGGTGAGACAATTTCGACGCCTCCTAAATCCGTGTTGAGAGTCCTGAATGACCGCGTTTCCTTCGAGGAAGTCCAAGAGATGTAGTATGTTCTCATTGATCTTCCCTGGGATACTCGTGAGACTTATCGGCTTGTAATTTCCTGGATGACTCTTTTCGCCTTTCTTAAGGATCGGTACGACGTTTGCTTGTCTCCACTCCTTAGGTACTTCCCTGCTCGAAAACCTGCTTTAGAATATAATACTTAGCGGAACCGATATTTCTCTCGCGGTTTCCTTAATGACTCTCCCAGGAATCCCATCGGGGCCGGTCTCCTTGCCCACCTTTAACTTCCCTATCGTATTCACGATCGTCTCCTCGGTGATGGAAACATCCTCGATGCGCGCCGAGGTCACCTCCTCCAAAGTCGGTGCCGAGGCGGATTCCACAGTGAAAACGGAAGCGAAGAACTCGATAAGTATACTGGCCATATCCTTATCACTAGCAATCAACTCCCTCTTTTCGTTCATTAGCGGCCCGTTCGACTGTTGATACCTACCACTAGCATACCGATAAAAAGCCCTAGGGTTCTTCTTAGCATCGCTAGCGAGCCGTTCCTCGACCTCCCGTCTCGAAGATCTAATTTCCCGCATCAACGTCCGCGTGATCCTCCTATATGCCTCATAGTCCGTGCTATCTCCCGTTCGCTTGTACGCATCTCATTTCCTCTTTTTATCCCTGATAAGAGTTTTGATTTCACCCGTAAACCAGACCGGCTGCCTGACCGATTTTATGGATTTCTTGGGGATGCATTCCTCCATAAAGCCCTGCAATAATGTCTTGAACGCCCCCCTTTGCTCCTCTACCGTCAGCCCACGGAGCCGCACCTCCCAGTCGATAGCTGAAACGCATTCACGTAGTCTCTCGAAATTTCCCTTCTTATAGTTTTACGAAACCTTCCTCGGTTTGGCGTTATTCTTCGTCCGCTTGATATTGCACGTGATCGCGCAGTGGTCCGAATCTCCCAATTTATCCTGTACTTTAACGTCTAGAGCCAGATCGTCGTTCGTCGCAAAAATTAAATCCAATAAAGCTTCCTCGCGAGTCGGTTCGTTTACATTCTGAACGACAAGAGCGTCCTGAACCGCAACAAGAAATTCCCTATCCCTTTCGCACCCTCCTCGCGCACCGACCAATCTATTTTTGGCATGTTAAAGTCTCAGAAGAACAATACCTGCTAAATGATCTCGCCGATCCTACGCATGAGTGCAAAATGAGCTGCTTCATCCTCGAGAGAAGAGTTAGGGGTCCTATAGCAAATTCCTATCACGATCTTCCCAGTTGCCCCACCGATCTCTCTTCCCAGGTGCCCCACCGATCTCGCACCATAAGTGTTCGATTGCTCCAGAGTCTTCTCTGACGCAAACGCCCAGTTTGGTTTTAGCTTACAACACGACTCCTCCCCCCTTTCTGCCGAGCCTATCCTTCCACAAGATGTCGTACCCTTCGATCTCGAATTAATTATCCGAAATGTGAGAACCACCCCAAGTCTCGGTTATTCCGATGACATCGAAATCGTTGTCCAGTGCCGGCCACCTGAGCTCGTCTATTTTATTACGTAACCTGCGTGCATTCGCATAGAAACACTTGACTCTTCCCTGCCTTTCCTGCACACTGGCTGTCTAAAGCTGCTCATAGTGCCTGTCCCTTGCTTGTGATCCCTTGCCCCCCCCATCAACTACCCTAAAAAAGGCTAATTTTCCTTTATGATTGCCAATCCGACTGCTGCAGCTTTCTCTTTCGAAAAATGTACTCCATCCCTAGCCATCGGACTTCTACAGAGACTCAAAGCCTACCTAGTGTCCTGAAACAATGCCCCCTCCGCGATACATAACTCCTTTAACCTTTCGTTAACCCCTTCCGACCTGGACCACGTGATTCCTCCCTTGTCTAGCCTGCTCGGGATCGCGCATACCGTCACCCGCACCCCTGACCTTGCCTCCCGATTTAACCTTTCGTTAACACCTTCCGACCTGGACCACGTGATTCCTCCCTTGTCTAGCCTGCTCGGGATCGCGCATACCGTCACCCGCACCCCTGACCTTGCCTCCCGAGATGCCCTAATAGCCTGCCTCAGCTTGCCCATGATTAGTTCAGAGCTAGACTTGGGAGTATCGTTGGTCCCTACGTGAAGGACCACTGACACTTCCTCGGCCGACTCGGAGCATCCCTATCCCTAATGTGTTCAATCCTAGCACCGGGAAACTCACTGAAAGAA
The DNA here is from genome assembly GCA_905338385.1 of Darwinula stevensoni. Taxonomy (NCBI): domain Eukaryota; kingdom Metazoa; phylum Arthropoda; class Ostracoda; order Podocopida; family Darwinulidae; genus Darwinula; species Darwinula stevensoni. The sequence continues at coordinate 54,425 of CAJPEV010001815.1, read as the reverse complement.
ACCTGAGCTCCTGAATCTTTTTCCATCGCTCCCTCAGGGCGCCTGACGTTCGAGTCACCGAGGGCTACAAGGGCCCGAGTTTTCCCTCTCCCTTTCAGCACGGCCTGAGCTTGTTCTGCCGACCTCACACCTGTTCCCACCCCGCCCTCCGTTCCGTCATCTAAGCTGACCTCCCTCAACCCGAGAAACTTATTGTCGGTCTTAATGACTGCCTCCTGGGCTTGCTTAACCTTTGCCCCCTTTAAGACCTGAGCCCAATCACTAGCTACCTGGGAGTCGGCACTCGACGCGCTGTCAAAGGACGAAAGAGCCACCCTCCCAGTAAAGTCCGGAAGGCTGGGGAACCGCCGGAGTGCCTCCTCCACCCTAACTAGCCTCGCCACTAAATCATCCCTCTATACCTCGCCCACCTCCTTCCTGATCCCTCTTATCCCCTCCTCCACACTAATGAGCCTTCCCGATAGCTCCCCTAGTCTGCTAGTTTACTGGAACTGTCCTGGTTTGGATTTTCCATTCTGGTGTTCAAGTTTTTCCACATTGTAAAGTCTAACACTTTGGCATTTTCCTGAAAAAAAATAGGATAACCTTAATGAAAGCTTGAGCTTCCCCAGAGCTGCCACACCTATGAGGGGTGCCCAATAAGTTCTCTGCCTGATCATGATGCATTGACATGTCAACATTTATTTTATTATCATATTTCAACATCCTTAATAACAATACTATTCTCCCATCGCTCCATTAGCATTTCCATGCTGGTCTTCAATCACTCTTTCTTGAGCTCCTTGAATCACCCTTCAGTTCTGCACTTCTTTTTATTGTCTTCCTAAAATCTAATCTTGTGCAGGTGTTCTTTGAAATATTGAAACAGATGAAAATTACGCTGTTTACTAGGTTGGGTGAATAAGGTGGGTGCAGCAATTATTCTTGGGAACATGGAGGGCGACCTGTGCAACATGTAGTTCATTGCTGTGAGGAAAACATTTGTACATGCAATGAAATCATCCCATCTGCAACTTAACTGAATCTGCCTCATACTCCCAAAAAATGACTACTCAGTTAAGGGGCATGAATTTAGGGATGCATCTGTACATAAAAATTAGCATGCATAGAAGTTGGAAAGGTTAAATGAAGTGAAACTGAATATCCCCACATGTTTTTATTTTTTTATACAGTGCATGAGGGTGGAACTGATGACAGCAGAGCAGTGGTGAAAAAGTTGAGTGTGGAGAAAGTGTTGGGAGTGCTTCCTGCTGCCTCTGGCATCACCAATGCCACTCTGCTTGAATCATCTCATTTTGCCTTATCTGAGGAGCTCCTCCCAAGGATTTCACTCACTCTCACAAAGTGTGAAGGGAAGCTGGAAGCGATTGAAAAACTTTTGAATGAGCCTGATGTGACGGCATTGGAGATATACATCCAGGTGATTGCGAGCTGCCTGCGACCATTGCGGCTGTTGCAAAGGAACATGTCTTCTATGGATGAAGTTGAAGAAAGTCTGAGGGAGATCCACACCTCCCTTGACAGAATCATCTCTGATTGGGAGGAAGTGTCATACAAGTCAGACAAGGAGGAGATGAAGCAAAGCCTCCAATCCTTCCAGGAAGGAGTGAAAGAATTAAAGGATCAGGTCCTTAGATTTGATGACCATTCCAGCCATGAGGAGGTGGAGGAACAAGAAGATATAATCTCTGTCAGGTAAGAATGCATGACAATATTGGTCTCACTTGCAGGCATTTGCTTTAGACATTCCTTATTTATTTATTGTAGAAGTCAGAAAGCACTTTTAAATGCTTCATTTTGAATTTGTATGTAGTGTACGTGTATGTGTTTTGCGTGATTTGTCCAACTGTGCATTGCACAAGTTTTTGCTAAGAACTCATTTGTAGAACTTTGCATAAAACACTGGATGCTTGCATATTATGAGCTTGATAGAAAATAGTGGGAAAATAGTTATCAACTCATTGCTAAGTGGCATATTGTGGACTTCAGAAAACTGTCACTTTCCATGAAATTGAGTCCATTATCTTCACTAGTTAATCTAGGGATGAGTATAATGGAGTGTCATTCACTCTGAATGAGTCACTTGAGTATTATATATAGCATTGCAACATAATACAAGTGTTGGCCATGTAACCATGTTGGCCATGTAAGTGTTGGCCATATAACCTCACCCAGCAGTGTTGTCTTCATGAAGACAGCACTTGCAGCCAATGGGTTAAAAAGTTGCCTGAATTGTGATAGTTTCAGTTATAAGAATATTTTTGATTATTGAATAAACTTCGTTGACCCCTAGAATATTCCTTTGTGTGGACTCAGCTGTATTTAGCATTCTTGTGTGCCTTGTCTATTTCTTGTTCTGAACTGAGATGGCTTATCATTCATTCCAGGAATGAAGAAGGATTGGAAAAGGGGAAGAAAAGGAAAGGGAAGGACCTTTCCCTTTCTGCTAGGGAGAGGGAGAAAGTGGCCAAGATGAAGATGGAGTCATTAGAGAGGGCAGGCAAAGAAGTCAATCTGGCTAGGAATCTCAAATCTTACCTGGAAGTCTGTGTAAGTCCCAAACTTACCTTGTGTGTGGCATAACATTGCCCCATGTAAATCATGGATCCTTGAGACTAACTCTCAAGAGCCCTTTATGATTTAGGTTGACTGTTAAAACTCTCAAGATTCTACTGTTATTATCTCAATTACCTAAAATTTTATTGCAATTTCTTAGTATCACTTAGGCAAAAATAAAATAAAATGATTTCTATTGTCCCATTAGGGAGAATCCAAATTGCTTTGTCCTTGTCTATTTTCATTTATAGCTTTGCTTCAAAGGAAGGATAAAGTAACTATATATTTATTTATCTTTCATTGATTAATTTTCTTCACTGTCCAGAATCACAATTAACTAGGACCGTTCCAATGTATTGGCAACCATTGGTATCAGCTGCTGGTGTTGCCACATCAGCCTTCAGCAGGATTGCAAGCAGCCAATGCTGGTGCCCAAAGTAGGGGCAAAAAGCAACAAAAAAGTGAGCATGTGAACTTTGCTAGGCACTAGCCCTCATGTCTCACTGAAAACCACTCTTGCAGACCTCTCCCAAACAAAAACATCAATCAGATTTTATTGCAGCCTGAATGATGGAACTGGCAGAGCAGTAAAGAACAGGAAGTCATTGCACTTCCTTTCATGTTGTGCTTTTGCAAGATGTCATTAAATGCTCGTAGAGGGGACCCATTAGTAACAAGCTAACCACTGACAGACACATAGACAGACAGACAGACAGACAGGATGGACAGGCCTAAAAGTGATTATCATTTTAACCCTTTGAAAAGTATGCCTGTATATTTACAGGTAGCACCAGTGTGCCCACCAGAGTGTGCTCAACCGTATGCCGTATATTTACGAGTTGAGTTTTTTGTGCACTTTAGTATGCCTGTATATTTACAGTTCAGTTTAAAACATTCATGTCAGCTTCTGCTGTGCATCTGCAAGTCAATGAACTTCAATAAGTAACACTAGGCCTCAATTTAGGTGATGAAATGCATTTATTTACACAGTTCCTGGTCAATTCCCCGACGGTCAATTCCCCGACGGTCAATTCCCCGACGGTCAATTCCCCGACGGTCAATTCCCCGACGGTCAATTCCCCGACGGTCAATTCCCCGACGGTCAATTCCCCGATGGTCAATTCCCCGACGGTCAATTCCCCGATGGTCAATTCCCCAAAAGGACAGTTCCCCGAATGACAAATTCCCCAAATGGTCAGTTCCCAATTTGGAATTTCTCCAAAGGAAATGGATTTGTTCCCATTTAAGTTCCCTGTCTCGCACATCAAGCATGGGGGAGTGAGGGTGGGGGGGGATGTGGCCACCCCCCAACCAAGCTGGAAGCAAAGAGAGGAGGGTCTAGGCAAACGGAAGGAAAGGGGAAAGTCGCTTATCTTCTCTTATCCTGGAGGGGAGGAAATCATTAAATTCTTCACCTCCCACCTAAGGAAACTTTGTTCCTTTAGGGAACATGACTGCCGATACAATGCTAGTCAGATCGTTGATAAAGAGGGAAAAGGGAAAGTGAAAAAGATGAAAAAGGCAACACAAACATTTGTAAGATAATCCTCTTGGCTGCCAGAGATGAGACATTCAATAAGATGTCTATCAAAATCTAAAACACAGCTATATATGGAGAAGTTGGGTGGCTTAGGAATCAGATCATTAAGTGGTGAGTTCTTGGACAGTGTGAGAGTTTGTGTATTCCTGGAGTTCGTGAAGAGTGAAAAGGGCAAGGATCTTCTTGTTCTTGAGGGCTATCTACTCACACAGAAAAAGATGAGCAAGGATGGACAAAGAATGTATTGGGAGTGCCTCTATAGAAGATACAAAGGAAACTGCAATTTCAGAGCTACAACTGAAGGAGAGCAGTATGTCAGCAGGTGAGGGCAACATCGTCATGCTCCAACCTGGAAAATTACAAGCCCCACAAGGTGATCGCAAACATCGTGAATGAGACAAACAAGGGCGTGACCTATAAATAGACCCCTAGACATGAAGGATATGGATGTGGTCGATAGCCCTCCTTCCATGACCATGAGATCAGAAAACCGTGATCGGGGAACTGACCATTCGGGGATTTTGTCATTTGGAGAATTGACTGGACACCCCTGACACCATTTACACAGGGTATAGCTAATCAGTGAGCTGTTAGCCATGGCATCAATAAAAAAGCAAACGTACGACAATAGCAGCAATCCAAGGGAGGATTAAAAGTAATTTCCCAACATTGGGTATACATTGTTCGTACAGAAGAGGGTATGTGATGAGCAATGAGGGATCTAGATTGGATACAATTTGATAAGGATTTCAAGATGATCCATATACCTGGCGGGTATGGTGGAAGATGATCCTTACCCATAACTTTTATTTGCATTTGGAAACACAAAACATGGGCAATGTGTTTTTATTGGACAGAATTTTGTGGAATTGATAGTTGAAAAAGGTGAATGGTAGATTTTGGGTGTCTACCTCAGCAATTATTACAGAATTAAGATTAAAATTGACACAAATCAGTACTGTCTCTATCAAATTCATTTAATGGATCACTCAAAAGTTAAATTAAACCTGATATTTTAATTTGATCAAATTCCAATAAATCTATGCAAATGTTGCAACTGAACCTTTCTAAACATACTTCAGAACATGTTTTAAAAATAAAAAAAGGTTTTATCCTGGACATTGCCTCTAAAACATCAAACTATTATAGAAAAGCCTCAGTCACCAAAAAAACTCACTCCTGAGGGCAAGGCATGTGCTCCAAAACTCACTCCTCAACAGGTTAAGGAGAAAGCCACCAATAAGTATTGCAGGGCTGCCAAATAGACCTACTTGAATTTGTATGCAATATCATGTTTTCTTAATCTACAGATCACAATCAGCACCAGCTCTGGCTGATAGTTATCAGATCAAAATCGGCCATCAACCCACCAGCCAAATGTGACCATTGGTACAGCCCTACAATTAACCATTTGTTGCATCATATCCATGGGTGTGTGGACATGGCTTCTGATGTATTCCAGATCAAGCCTCATTGGTTGGCATGGCAGACCACATATGATTTTATGCAGAAAGTTATGATCATGAATGTAGAGACCATATTCTAGTGGAAGTTGCTTGTATTGAGGCTTTAGACATTAATTTGATATGGTTGCACTAACCTTGACATCATGCAACAAAGGGTTAATGCTGCCCCAGGATTGTCTTCTAGTGTTCCTGGCCCTGAGCAACTAGCTCAAGCTCACAAGCTCACAAGCCTTTCAAATCTAGGCTTCACAATGTAGTCACTGCACCTTGAATGAAGTTTGCCAACAGAATTTCTGCATCATATTGATCTGAAGAACTCTTGGGAGTCTCCCAGGGAAGCATTTGACTGATGTGTCTAAACCACTGAACTCTTCCTCTCAATCCCAAGCTCTCAGTCATATTGCCCACCACTCAATAACCAGAACTGATGACACACTTTGCCACCTCTTCCAATGTGGTCCTATTGATATGCATGGTGCACTGCATGGAGTTTCTTACGAGAAAAACAACTTGGGTTTTGGAGACACTGCGTTTCATTCCATCTGTTACTTGGAGTCAATGTGATCCAATATTCTTAGAAGCTCCTGTCTGGATTGTACCTAAAGGATTCCATCATCAGCAAAGAGAAGCATTTTCAACAACCTCAACATTGCTGATATTGATCCCCTTCAGGACTGGACTATACTGACTAATCCTGTCCTTGTACATGAGGAACAGGTCAGGAGAGAGTTCAATACTGGGAGTGCCAAGTATATACACTGAAGGAGTTCACACTCATGCTCACCTGAACACATCTCTTGTCACCACTGTATAAGGGCTGAATGACCATTGATCCTGCAATACTTCCCAGTGTCCCTTGAAGTGAACTGTTGTGCTTGGAGGAAATTTTGTGCAGAAGAATGAAGAGTTCCCCAGTTTGGAAAAAATATGTGCATTAAGTGCTTCAGGGTTCTGAGCTGCATAGTGGATTTCAAACTGCAGGTGCCTATGGATTGGAAAACCAGTGTGATGGTTCCCCTTTTGAAGAAGGGGGACTTGAGAGAGTACACCAACTTACCATGGAATCGCATACCTTAGAATACCTGGTAGGTCTATGCCAAGGTACTAGAGAGGAGGACTCTCATCAATCAGAGAAGTCACCCAAAAGGAACAGAGGGAATTTCATGGAGGGTGCAACACCATTGATCAGCTCCTTACACATGATTCTTGGGAGGTATTGGGAGTATACCAATGCAGTTTTAATGCCTTTGTTTTAAACCCTGGTAGGGTGTACAACCATATGCTTTGAGGAAAGGTGTGAGGAGTACTCCCTATGTTTGAAAGAGTGAGATTGATGAAAAATTATTTCTCTGTGTGGTAGGGCATCACAAGGGTTTCATTCTCTCTCTTTTTTGGTTCTCGTGTACAATGGCAGAAAATATTGGTGCACAGCAAAGATGGTATTGTGGTAAAGGGACAAAGGGACTTCATCTTTGCTGATGATGCTGTCCTTTTGCCTCAGTTTTGACAGGCGTCTCAGAACATTCTTGATAAGTTCAATTCTGAATGTACTCAGATCAGAATGCAATTCAGTGTTCCTAAAACCCAGGTTATGCCCAAAAACTGTGCATCCTACATATTTGGTGTGTCCCACTGGAACAAGGGAAGTTTAAGTAATTGTGGCTCTTGTTCTCAAGTGTTGGGCAAAATGGAAACAACATTGACAGTCACACCTCCTGGGCTTCTGAAGTTTTGTGGGGACTCTTATGTACCATGATTGCCAAACCTAAAATCTCCCAGGAGATATAAGAAGACTTTCTGGTTTTTAGGAGTGTTTGCCTCTCAACCCTCACCTGTGGCCTTGAATTATGGATAATGACCTAAAGAATCAGGTCATGGATGCAAGCTGCTAAAATGGGGTAGCTGGCAGGAGGCTAGTGTTATCTGTTGATGGAGGATCCATTGCTGTCATCTGTGAGAACCTTCAGGTCAAGTAGGTACTTTTTAGGATTAAGATATCTCAAGCCCAGTGGTTAGGACACGTACCTTGAGAGATTCACAAAAAAGAGATTCGCATTCCAAAATGACCTGCTAAAAATCAGTTGGTAGGACTCTTACGAGGTAGAATGACTACAGGGTGTCCCAGGAACCTTGCCTCAAGTGTTGTACATCATTATGTCTTTATTTCTTTTCTGATGGAAATGAGTTTTGTATCATTATAAAGCCTAGACCTTTCTTGACAGCTGCTGTTATGGTTTGTGATTACTGGTTGTGGTTTTTTGCAAATGGTGCTGATGAGGTCAGGGATGTTAGGGGTTTTGTAGCATACATCTTCTTAATCAAAAATCCCCACCACCAGAAACAAACCATCTTCATATCTTTCATCAAAGTCATGATTTAATACTGCACCTGCAAAAAAGACTTCAGAGAAATTCATGTAATTCCCTTTGAGTAGAGACTTTTTGGATGCCCTGTTTGTCTTGATGAGACAAGTTTTAATAATTGCATATTGGTGTGTGATGCAGATCCACATTGGGAAGGCAGGGAAAGCAAAGTCAACATTGGTCCATTATGTGAACAAGGCAAAAGTGGATCCTCATGCAATTCCAATCAGAGGTGTTCAACTCTTCAATATTGTTCTTCATGCTCTGGCTTCCAAGGTAAGTATGGTTATTACATATTCTTTGATGGCTATTGAGCAGAAATGCAGCCTCATATGATTGGAGTGCAATTTTTTTTCCCATGAAGGTGTATTAACCTAAGAAGGATCCATCCATGTCATCCATGCTAAAACTCACTTTTTATTAACCCTTTGCAGTCCTATGTCAGACCATGTCCAACATTGCAAAAAATCCCTTTCCTGTCCTGTGTTGGACCCTGTCTGACATCACTTACAGTGCCTCTTTCACTTTTTCACTGGCATGTTTTCAGGCACAAATTGTTACCCCAGTGCACAGTGGGACAGAAGGGCATCTTCCTGGCGAAAATTAAAAAATAGAATTTGGAAGAAATATGGAAGGCAAAAAAATTAATTCCTAATTTTCTGTTTATTACTTCCTGGAATCACCCAAAATATTGAATTATACAAAGAACACCATTCCAAATGATCTCATAGTGACTTCTCATCACATCGATTAGAAGTCAGCAATACAAGAAAAGTAGTGAGAGGGATATTGTTGAAGCAGCGTGAAATCTTACTCTCTTGTTGAATCAATAATCATGCAGCAGTTTTCACATGCCTGGTGAAATCCCAGCATTGTGTACCAGAAATGCCCAAAACTTCATTGCACTCGATCACAAGGTGATGCGATGAGAAGCCAGCGATATGAGATCAGAGTTCATGTATACATCCGATGTTTTGGGCGATTCCTGAAAGTAATCAACAGAACATTAGGAATGAATTTTTTGTATTCCATATTTCTTATGAGTCACCAGCTGATGCTACACTGCTTATCCACTTGAGTCAAGAACTCTTCATATGCCTGGAATATCCATACATGAGCAAGAAAACTTCATAGATACTGCATGATATCTGACTCCTGTTGTCAAAGTAGCAAAAAGTAGCTGCTAGTTTTCATATGGCTGCTAAAATACTAACGTTAGATCCCAGCAATGCCAAAATCTCCACCGCACTTGATCACCTTTTTTTTGCAGTGTACAATAAATATGGTGGAGCAGTAATTGAAAATTAGTGTTAAGAAAAATAGGCATTGTGCTTGTAATAATGTAACTTAGAATATCATATCATGCACCATGAAAGTACTTATTCATTGAAGGCTCCCTCAAGTCTGAACAGATCAATCACAGTTTTATTTTTGGGACAAGTCGGTTTCTTCCTAGCCTGAAGAAATTAGGGCATGGAGAGATAGTCAGATTTTCATTGAGTTTACAGCACTCTATCTAGAAAAAGGCTTCAGTTTTCTTTAAAGTAATAGCAATTTTCTGAAGTTCAGTTATTTGGTAATAGATGGGTAAAGTATCAGAATTATGCAAAAAAATTCTATTTTTTCAATTTTGGCCAGGAAAATGCCCTTTTCCCCACTGTGCACTGGGGTAACAATTTGTGTCTGAAAACATGCCAGTGAAAGGGTTAAAGAGGCACTGTAAACGATGGACAGTGTCTGACATTGGACCACAAAGGGTTGAACTTCTTGGGTTGTTCTTTCTTATTTTTCCATTAAAATAAATTGGACCTGAGGAGCCAGACAGCGTCCGAATAAATGGACCGCAAAGGGTTAAAGGTCCATAAGTGAGAGTTTGGGATTTGTGATGTGAATGCTCTTGGTTTAGGGTTTTAATTAACCCTTTCACTGCTGTTCATGCCATATGGTGACGAACCTCCACTGGCTCATTTGGTTGGGAGAGGTTGGCTGGACATTTAAATCCTCGGCAGTCAAAAGGTTAAAACGTTGTCCTCTTCACTCAAACCCATTCTCACAATTCATCTCTCAAATCACACTGGTCCTAATGAAGAGCAGTGTTTGCTAGACTGATGCACAGGTGCTGGTTGCAAACAGGATGGGTTTCACACACCACTAACCAGATGACAGCTTAGAAAATTTTTTTGTTGTAGTGGGGATTGACAGGCAACAGCTGAAGGTCACATCTGAGACTTTTTTTTATAGCCGAAGCTTTTCGGTTTTAATCCTCAGGTTTAATCTTCACCACAGGCATCTGTGTGGGAGAAGGGAGAAGCAGAAAGAAAAAAAACAAAAGAGCATCCTCCTGAACAGGTTTCTTGTCATTCATTTTATTAAAAAATCGAAAAGTCCCATGAGAAGAATTTTTCCCCCCTTCTCACCCTGAATTCGAGTTAACTGAGAAAATCATTATAGGGAGTGAAATTTTCATTCGAGATAAGCGAATTTGAGTTAAACAGAGCTTTTAACATGGTGTCCTAAGGGATTCTGCCATGACCAAGCATTGAACTTCAAGATAAGCGGAATTTAGACTTTTCAGGATTCGAGTTAACAAGTTTTCACTGTACCAGGTGAACACAAATTCGATAGGAGATTCAAAAAAAAAAATCATAGTATCCTCGTGCAGTCAAAAGGATCTGACAACTTTTGCACATTTGTTGCTGTGTGTAGAAGATGATGGACATTTTGAAAGGAAAACTTTGGAGTGTGTTGGTGAAGTGTTTGTTGGTTATGCTATATGAAATTCATACATTTTTGTCATCAATGCAATTTATATGTAGTTGATATATGTTTTAATTTCTGTGATTTTAAAAATCATAAAGTAAGACAATTAGAGTTATACTTGCTATGGACATGATATGAAAAAAATAGAAGCATGGAATGAAGTATACTGGTATGGCATGTAAACAACACAAATCAATAGGGAGATGAAGGAGCGTTTGATGATTTCCATTCCTGCTATGTGTGAAGTGAAAAAAATGTAAACTGAGTAAGGACATTTTCTAATTTATCTTCATTTTAGGGGGATGTGGATGGGGTGAGGGAGGTGATGCAAATGATGGCTGAAGAGAAGATCTCCCTGACTGAGGAGACTTTTATTGCTGCCCTCCTCAGCATAGCAGTGAAGAACCCCAAGAACAAGTTAGAACAAGTGACAGAGATTTTGGACCACATGCACCGTCATGTATGATCCATTTTCTAATTCCTCTTCCCTGCTTCCTGAGTAATATGGACTAGGACATGATGGTATAGGGTTTGGATGTGGAAGCCCTCTTTCAAGATCACAAGTTGATGGTGGAAGACCAGGAAAGGATACTGGAAGCAATTTGTTGTGTAAGACCAGGGTTCCATCCACTGACAGGGACACAGGACAAGTCCTACTCTTGTCAGCTCCTTCATACTCTGAACAACCCATCTCATAAACTGGTTTGTGCTTACATCCATGTATCCAGAAGGGCAGGAAGTCAAAGTGTTTATGAGATGCAAGTCTTCTGAAAACTAACAAGAAAGTTATATTTCCTATATTTACATTCAGTTGCTTTTATTTGACACTCTAGGTTTTTGCATCTGTCATATGTTACTGTGAGAGTTAGTCATTATGGTTTTTTTTTTTCTCAGATACTATAAGAAAAAGAAACAGTAGGTGAACAAGTCTAATTATGTCATAAACTTCTATCATTTATCACTTCACATGGTGACCCTAAAGCTGGATTAATTTTTCCTAGTGTGAAATAAGCCCAGAGATACCGCCTATTACACCCTCATTTACCAGGCCCCTTCATGACCTCATTGATACTCTTCAAGGTGGGACGTGATTTTAGAGACTCCCTTTGTAGAAGATATGAACCGCTGATGGGAATTTTTTACACACCATGACTATGAGGTCTGATCAAAAAGTTCCAGTACTTTCTTGTTAAAAAATAAACTGCTTTAGGTACGGGGCTAGGACTAGTGTAGGTGGGAGTGGGGGGGTAGCTGCACGCATGTTGAAGCCTCCTTTGCACTAGGATTAACCAGTCACGAATCACAGGTGTTGAAATCCAGTCGTCTCTTTGCTCTTCATCGAATTTTCGATCATGCATCATGATCCTGATGCATCATGAGTTTGTTCCACAAGGTCAGACAGTCACCCAGACTTACTACAAAAATGTTTTGACCTGTATGCAAGAAAAAATTAGAAGTAAACGGCCCCAACTTTTCCAAAATGAAGCCTGGTTTTTGCATCACGGCAATGATCCAGCCCACAATACTCTTACAATTCGAGGGTTTTGGGCTAAAAAAAAAATTCCTGTGTTGCCCCACCCTCCTTATTCACCAGACCTGGCTCCATGTGACTTTTTCCTGTTCCCCGATATTAAATTTCACCTGAAAGGAAAAAGATTTGAAGACATTGCAAGCATCAAGGAAAATGCTATGAGGCAGCTTAAGAGTCTTACACTCCAGGACTTCCAGCACTGCTTCCAGAAGTTGCAGGAGCATTGGGATATGTGCATAGCATCGAGGGGGACAACAATTAATTTTAATGTACTTATTAAAAATCAAGTTTATGAATAAAAGTACTGGAACTTTTTGATCAGACCTTGTAAGTGATATCTCAAGAAAATAGACATGCATTAAAAGGTCTGTTCGACACTATCCTGTCTTCCAGGGTAGAATTTCAGCAAAGTCCTGAAGAGGTCACTCTCTTCCTCAAATTCTTGAAAAACCTTTTTAAAATGAAACAACAATCTTCCTCTTGAAAATTGACACAAAATGCATCTAAAGCACTATCTGAGCCAATGAATGGCATCTTTAACCAATGTCTGTGACAGAAATATTCTGAAAATATGAAGGTGAAATTCCACTCCAGAAAAAATCCCACCTTAAAGAATCAAAGGCTGCAGATCTGTTGGGTTGCCTTCCCCCTCCCTCAACTGCCTCAAGTACACGATACTAGATGAGCTCCAAGAAACCATTGATCCAATTTCCAGAGATCCAAATCAGTTTGCTTGCTGAAAATCTTGTGGTACATATGATGCAGCTGTGACTCTGCTTCATTATGTAATTCAGGATGACAAAGCATTATTTCTCAACTACACTTTGGCTTCCAATTCCATTAACCAGGGAGGTATCATTTGCAGGCTTATTGCTATGAAGCTTCCAAGAAGCTTGCTTAAACTATTGGTGAACAGAACATCTCTCAGACACCACTCAATATGATGAATTGGGTGAAAGGAAATCCTGTTCAAGTATGGTCACAGGAATAGTTCAGGGTGATGTTCTGCCACCTCAGTTTTATTCGTTTATAACTGAACCACTCAATGCAACTGAATTGAACCATATCATCTTAAAATGTGCAGATTATACAGTCAAGGCATGCCATTAAATTTCTAATATTTATACCAACAAAAAATTGAAAAGTCAGGAGTCAGGAGAGTTAGTGATATCAAGAGGCGATTTCGCCCATTTCGATATCACGTGTCGAGGTCGAGCGTTCCTTAATTTTAGGGTAGGCCTAACCCTCTTAAAGCTAAATATTTTTGTATTTTTTTTTTTTTTT
>CAJPEV010001815.1:0-39933 GCA_905338385.1 Darwinula stevensoni | reverse complement strand
ATGGATTTCTTGGGGATGCATTCCTCCATAAAGCCCTGCAATAACGTCTTGAACGCCCCCCACTGCTCCTCTACCGTCTGCCCACGGAGCCGCGACTCCCAGTCGATGCCTGAGACGCATTCACGTAGTCTCTCGAAATTAGCCTTCTTATAGTTGTACGAAACCTTCTTTGTTTTTTTTTTTTTCTTCGTCCGCTTGATATTCCACGTGATCGCGCAGTGGTCCGAATCCGAATGAAAACGTTCATACCTGATCAGAAAAACTCAGGTCTGATCTTGAACCCAACAAGATCTGTGGAAATATCAAAGAAAAAAGTCAAAGGCAAAGACCTTCATAAGAAATGCTTCTTGAGATCAGTATTCACAGTCCTTCTGCTAAGGAGTGTTCATATCTCCAATCAAGCAGTAGTGGACTTCGTGGAATATTGCATCATACAAGGGACTAGGGCTGTCGTTTGTCATGTTGTGTAGGCTTAGCCAATTGCTCTTCTTCCTCCACAATGTATTGGGTTGGAAAGAAAGTCTTGCAACACTTTCTGACGAAGCCCTGCAGAACGCCCTCAACACGAAGCTGAACGCCACCACTCATGAATTGGCGACTACACTTGGAGTCACCCATATGGCCATCGGCAACCATCTGAACAACCTCAGCTATCAGAAGGTTTACTTGACATGGGTCCCTCATCAGCTCAGCGATTCTGAGCCGTGTCAGTGTCTGCGAATCACTGCTCCTTCTTCCGCACAGAAAGGACCTTCTGAAGGAAATCGTTCGAAGATGACTCGCCAGACGATTTCGGAACTGGGCTGGGAAGTTTTACCCCATCCAGCGTATTCTCCGGACTTGGCCCCTTCTGACTATCACTTGTTCTGGGCCCTCAAGAATCACCTGTGGGACAAGGCCTTCGACGATCGAGCACAGCTCGAAAATGATGTCGGCCGTTTCTTCGCTTCGCAATCACCTGAGTTCTGGGCAAAGGGCATCGAGCAGTTACCTGTGCATTGGGAACATGTCATAGACAACAATGGTCATTACATTGTAGACTGAAATTCCATTTCAATAAAGTTATAAAATTTTGAAAAATTTGCGGTGTTGCAAGACTTTCTTTCCAACCCAATAGAATCATTCATGAGGTTACCGTATGTTTTTCAAATTTATGGGAAAAAATGGAAGGGCGCAGGAAATGAAAAGGGAAGCTGACCTGCCAGCTTTTCCGGTCTTCTCAAAGGAGGAAGTCCGCATGTTCATTTTATACAACTTCCTCTCAAAAAAGTGCTTCCAAGTGCCTCCATGATCTGAAAACGATTTGTAGGATTAAAGATCTGTCTGTGAGGACAGTCTAGAGGTGGTATGAAAAATTTCGGAGTGGAAATTTTGACTGCCACAATCGGCTGTCCAAAGGATGCCCAAAGCCAGTGACCAATGATGAAAATTTCGCTGCTGTTGCTGCCCTCATCAAAGAAGATCCACGAATCACCTACGAAGTCATCCAGAGGACCCTTAGGATAAGTGCTCCACCATGCAAAATAATCTTGAAGGAACACCTTGGCCTCTCAAAAAAATGTGAGCGATGGGTTCCACACTGCTTGACAGAAGAGGAAAAGCGGCAACGAGTGGACTTTGCAAAGTTTTTCCTCAAGAAATTCAAAAATGGACGAGCAAAAACCTTCCAGAAACTCATCACTGGTGATGAGACCTGGGTACCTTTCTATATGCCAACAACAAAGCGCCAGGGTCAAGTCTGGAGCAAGAAAGGAGAGCCATCACCAACAAAATTTCGCCACTTCCAGTCCGCAAAGAAAACAATGTTTGCCATTTTCTTCTCTGCAAGTGAGCTGATTGCTGCAGTTCTGCTGGAAGAGGGCAAAACAGTCACCGCTAAGTGGTACACTGAAGTTTTCTTGCCGGAAGTGTTCGAAAATATGCCTGGATGTCGATCCGATGTGGACTGGAGGCGCTGGTACCTGCACCATGATAATGCACCTGCACACATGGCACATCTGACCATCAGTTTTCTGGCAGACAAGGGAGTCAGCCTGGTGGAGGCGCCACCTTATTCGCCAGATTTGGCACCTTCTGAGTTTTGGTTATTTCCAAAAATGAAAGAACCACTGAGTGTGCACCGTTTCTCTGACTGCAATTTGCTGATTTCTGCGGTCAGTAAAGTGCTTGCTTCATTAAAAAAAGAGGATAATCAGGCCTGTTTTGATGCGTGGGTCAGCAGACTCCAGAAGTGTATCAAAATTGGCAGTGAATACGTGGAAAGGAATTAAAGACATGGAGCTTTAAGTGCAAGAAAAAATATTGTCTTTGGTGAATTATTTCTTGAGAAAATTGGGAACATGACTTTTATGATCTAGTACCCCTTGTATCTTGCTTATTATTTACTCTTCTAATCTGTGCTGGCTATTTAACTGATGAAAGCAAACATTTGCTTTTTGAAATTGTTGCAGAGGCTTGCCTCTGTATACAATATGAACAGCAAGGTATTCTTTAATAATTTCGTTGAGAAAGTCAATTCTCTAGGTATTGCTCTGGCCATGCACATTTCAGGAAGTTTACATCATCCTTAGAGACCAAACATTCATAGCCATTGCACAATGGTGTGGTCCTACTTGTATTACCAGAAATGGTATTTGCCTTCCAAAAACCAACACATCTAAATTAGCCAGACATTGTGCCATTGCCTGGCTGACATTGTGTGTTGCAACTTATGAGGTTTTTGACTACCAGAATCCATCAAAACAAAAAGTAGTTCAATTGAATTCCATTCAATTTACCATCATGAAGCTCTGAGAACATTCTTGTTTCAGTTCAGTCTTTCAAAATATCTCATTAGTTTTCACAGAATGCAGATTTTGACTGACATTGAAAATCATGAAATTTCCTTTTCCAGCAATGTCTCTATAAACTGGACAATCATGAGAAGGGATGTAGTATTGATCTGTTAATCATGGAACTTCAATTTTTTTTCTTTTTTAAGATGACATCACCAGCAGAGGGAGTGATGACAGTGGAGGAGCTGGAGAAGGGATTGAAGGAACAGCTGGAATTGGAGCTTAGTGGACAAATTAGCATCAAGTCTGTTGAAGCCAAACCTTCTCCTAGCCATCTTACACTCCTATATGTGAGCGTTCTTACAACATTCTTCTGCATTATCCATTCCATTTTTTTTTTCACCTCTTATTTCTCAATCTACAAAGCAGCTATTTGGAACTGCCAGAAGTGTCTTTGCATCTCCGTTTGATCATTTCACCCAAGTTCATTAATTTAATTTGGGAAAATTTTCTTGAAGTCAGTGGGGAATTGGATGCAAAATGCCTATTGTGTTAAACCCCTCATTTCATCAAAGCCAAAGTATGGATGTTGTGGCAACATACCATAGACTAAAGAGATCTACCCAGAATCTTATATCGACTATAAAAGGGTTCAAGATTATAAGATGGACAAGTCAGTTTTGCAAGTAGAGTCGATGCCTGATGTAATGAACCTCTATGTGATGAATTTCCTTTATTGTTTTTTTTTTGTTTCCAGTTCCCAGCAGTTTGCCCATTCACATGCAAGTTGAAAATACTAAGATTATCTACCAGTGGTTTAAACAAGAGCTTTGGAACATAATTTTGTTCGTTCCGCATTCCATTCTGTTCCACTTGATCCTCGTGTTCTGGTTTCTGTTCCATTCCAGAATGATTAATTTCAGTTCATTCTATTCCCTAATTATTAATATCAAGAAGAGGTATTAATACTGTTCTTCTCCTTAAAAAAAGTTATGCTTTGGATATCTCTGAACAACTCCACAACAAGAACCTTGTTGACTATATTTGATTGCCAAAATAACTGCTTACATATCAAGATCAGGTGTACTACAGGGTGACTGGAAAGTTTCTCCCCATGGTTTTTTCGAAATAAAACTAGAAATATAACACATTGACAAAATATAATTGGCGGGTTACGTTACGTACACAATATTCTTTCAACGAGAAAGGATTCAATATGCTGTGTGCCTGCCACCATTTTTCAGGCAAGCTTCAAGGCGTCTACCAAAAGAGTCAGTTAACACGGCCGTCTCCTCCTGGTTCATGCTGTCCCATTCCTTCCTTACTATTGACTGATTTTTAGGGCATGGTGTGGGTTTCCTGAACACACCATCTTGCAACCTAGCCTGTAGATGTTTGATTAGGTATCAATTAGGTTCGATTAGGGTTAGATATCCTCCCTTTGTATGCATCATGCATTGAGAACTGTCTCCAGTTCCCTCAGCGTGAAACAGTTATCCTCATGCAAGATGGTGCTACGGCTCAGCCACAGCATTTCAGCAATTAACATGTTTCAGAGTGTGTGGAAGGATTGGCTTGGAAATTCGCCTAACCTCAACCCAATCGAACATCTATGGGCTAGGTTGCAAGATGGTGTGTTCAGGGAATCCACACCACGCCCTAGAAATCAGTCAATAGTAAGGAAGGAATGGGACAGCATGAACCAGGAGGAGACGGCCACGTTAACTGACTCTTTTGGTAGACGCCTTGAAGCTTGTCTGAAAAATGGTGGTAGGTACACAACATTTTGAATCCTTTCTTGTTGAAAGTATATTGTGTACCTAACTTAACCTGCCAATTATATTTTGTCAAAGTGCTGTTTTAATTTGAAAAAACCATGGGGAGAAACTTTCCGGATTCCCTGTAGTTCTCTACAATACTGGCACAGCATGGCATGCTGGCATCTCGTATACTTGATTGCCACATTTTAAAGGTTAATGTTGCTGTAGTCTGTTCATAGATGGGCTGCAATAAAAAAAAAGGGGATTTGATGAATTGCACGTGAGAAGCATTTAGAAGCATTGGGACTCAACACTGTCTCAAATAAAAAAATTATGCCACTTTATTTCTTGGAATATCTCCATCACTTATCATGCAAGACTCATGCATTTTTGCACACGTGTGGGTGACCCTCACGTTTCCAGACTATTCCCAGGATCCACGGGCCCACTATCCTATTCCCATAATTTTTCTTTGCTGGAGGGAGAGCGTTTCCTGGCATGAACCTGCCTCGATTGTACTTACGTCTAGCCTTGAAAAACGATTCATCAATTTGAATTTGCACTCCTGGACAGCCCATTGGAGGTGCCTGCTGAAGAGCTTGGAGGCAGACTTCCCGAATATAATTTCGCCAATCATCGAATAGGTTGTCTGCTCATTCACCTATGAGGCCCCTCATTACTCGTTTAGAAGTCTTAATGGAGAACTCAAGAGCCCATGTCCAAAGTAGTAAAATAATGACAGAGATCTCCAATTTGCAGTTTGGCCTCATCTTGCTGTCTTGCCTTGCGGTCACCCGACCTTGCCTTATAATCCAACTCCTTCCGCGGGCACTTCTTTTCTTGCACACATTGCACCTTACAGTAGAATTGGATAGGCAGAGCCTTTCTTTGAGTCCCTCCAGGCCTCATAGAAGGCTCTTATTCAGCAGTGAGAGTTAGTGCAGGAAGAAAACCGAACAAATGTCTTGCAAATGTCCTATATATAAATAAATAATTATGAATACCATTACAGTTTAGAGTGAAGGTGCATTGTGGTTTCTGTTGATTGGCAACCCTAGGTAACAGGCCGTTGTTCTTGGCCCATTCAACTTCACTGAAACAAATGCCGCCTATATCTAAGACGTTTGGGTCGCGCTGATTCGCCACCTACAGGGTGGGTGGAAAGTAACTCCCTATTTTAAAATTGCTATAACTTTTGTTCTTTTTCAACTGGAGCCATGGTTTTATTGCCAAAAGAAAGAGAATTCAGTGAGGTTTTATGTTTTCATTGATGGTTTTTTTTGCGTTGACTCTCCATGATGCCAAAAACGACTCTTCGACACTATGCACAAATAGATACACAGTATGAGGTGTGGGGTCCTTCGTTATGGTCCGGAGTGGAGGCAGATACAGAAATTTTTCATATTTTTTCATTGACCGAGCCCTGAAGGGACCCCGCTTGCGACACCGACTTCCGTTGACACTTCTCCATTTACCATTACTTGTTGCTCTCGTCCTGCCAACCAGCTACTGATCCACTCATTTGTCCTACATTGGATTCCGTGCGACTCCAGTTTAACCCGCAACCTCTTGTGAGGAACGGTATCGAAAGCTTTTGCGAAATCTAAATAGACAATGTCCACGGGATTCCCTTTATCCCTCTCTTCCGTCGCCCAATTGTAGAATTCGAGCAGGTTGGTGAGATGATTACGACGCCTCCTAAAGCCATGCTGAGAGTCCCGAATGAGCGCATTTCCTTCGAAGGAATCCAAAATGTGATCCCTTAGGATGCTTTCCATGATCTTCCCCGGGATACTCATGAGAATTACCGGCCTATAATTCCCCGGATTACTCTTTTCACTCTACTTAAAGATTGGTATGACGTTCACTAGCCTCCAGTCCTTGGGTACTTCACCGCTCGAAAAGCTGCTTTCAAATATGATTCTTGTATGGAGTACAAAGTAGCGATATTGAGCGGTAACTGGATGGGACATTTGTTGGTTTTTCTGGTTTCGGTAGAGTGATTACCATAGCCTCGTGCAAAATGTTGGGTAGGGTGCTGGTCGTGTGGATGTTGATGAAGAGTCTGGCTAACCAGTCCCGGGCTTTTTGACCCAGGTTGTACAAGAACTCTGGGTGGACACCCTCTTTACCAGTGGCTTTCCTTTTCTTCCTTTCCTCCTCTCATTAACCTTCTCTGGTTACTCTGGAGAAGATTAATGAGGTGGACCTCCTCCAGGTATTTGAGAGCATATAGGGAATTGATCATGTAGGGCATGTTAACTCAATGGTGACAGTAGAACCAGATGGAGACCAATTTAAGTTTTAACCCCCCTAATGAGACTAAGGTTGGAGAAAGACTTTTGTATGGAGTAATGGATGTAAGTAAATAATTTAATGATGATGTATTGACTATGCCCTCCATGGTTAGCTGTAAGAAGAGGTTGGACAGAGAAGCAAAAAATGCAACACTTCTGCTGTAAATAGACACCAGATAGATACATTCCCACAATAATATCTATCTTGTGGGGTAAAAGTATCTTAATTTATACTAATGCCTGACCTTGATACAAGCATTGTGTGAAACACCCACCTTAACCTTGAATCTTGAATTCTATGCTTTCATTAACTTGAGTGTAACATTGAAAGATCTAAATGTATTGCTTTGACCTGGTTGCATTATAGGAATTTCAAGGCAGTGAAATTAAGTATTCAAGCAACAAAGTTGACTAAAAATATTAGTGGTATTAGACATGTGCTTTGCTACATGAATAATCTCTCCCACTTGCTTTGAGCAATCCCTGATTCAATTTGAGGCTAAGATGCTGGGTGAATAATGCATATGAACAGAGGACAAGATTGAAGGAGTGTGAGGAGAAGTGGAGAAGAGACTTGCGCAAGAGCTTCATGAATGGAGTTGGGGTGTTGGAACTCCGACACAAGGCACATCCTGTATGGAGTCGCTCTATATCAATTCTGCCCTATCTCCACGTCCTTTCTCCAGATTCCTATGTTGACATTATGATCCAGGTATATTGGAATGATTAATGATCCCATCCTTCATAGCCTTTCCCATGAATCCCTCACTTCTGAATGTACAGGAGATCCATCGACTGGCAGAAGGCTCAGAAACGTTCAGTCCTTCCACACATATCCTCTACAAGAGCATTGCTGCTAAAGTCATGCACAGGTTAGCATCTTATCGTTTGCTCTGAGATGCCTCATCAAGCAGCATTGGAGAGACAGGTTGAGTATATCATGGGACATCTAATACACATCATTAGCTACATATGAGGATGTATCCCCATCTCAAAGCTTATGATTTTAGAAGAGATGAAGGTTAAAAGGATGATGTTGGCCTGATACATATCCATTTCAATGTTGATTGTTCTGAGGTGGTTTTTAGTATGACAGAAAATGGTCAAGAATTAAAAACAATATTACTTCAATGGATGTTGGTCATTTACACTGTTTCTGAATTGAATTCATGCCATCCCCCTATAGTGGTGAATGAAGGAAACACACATTTCCAGAGGTTTCGCCTCAGCAGGTGATAGACAAAACCACCTATGTGTAAGACGTCACTACCTGCAATTGATGGAAGCACTCCTATAGGTGGTACAAATTCAATCTGGAAACAGTGTATGTTCGTTCAAAGAAAAGAACTTGGAAAATTGTCCAAGCCTTTGGCTCTGGAGCATTCATAATGGGAACAATGGTTGTATATCGACTGGCACAAAAAAGAGGGAAGAAGCTTAGTCTAGTCTTGCTCTTCAACTACTCCAATTCAACTCAAGTCCTAAATCTTATACAGGGTGTTTGAAAAGTCACTGTACAGAAGAATTCATTCGTTTTGTTGCATGTATTTAGTATTGTACTACGTATCACATGTATTGCATCATCAAAGACATGAATTTCCACTCAATACTTCATCAAATATTAGCACCATCCCTGATTCACATAATTTATTGTCTGTAGTTCCTAGCTACAGTGAGGCCTCCTACATCATGTCATGAATTCTACTGCACAGTGACTTTTTGAACACCCTGTACTATTTCCAATGGGTAAAATGAACCAAATTCCCTTTGAAGGCCAACTTGGCCGAGGATCTTGGAAATATTTTTCCTCACCTTTTCAATGGACCTTTTTTAATAAGTGCTGAATATACATCTTATAGGTCTATGGTCACTCTCATCTCAATCAGATTATTTTAAGGGCAAGTTAAACATGTATGCTAAAATCTGTTTAAGAATATGTTCATCCTTTGCATGCAGCATTGAGAATAAATAATTTTCCTAAAACCACACTTTCAACGAATTTTTGAGGCAGCTTTTTAAAAATTATTTGTATATTTTTCACAGGTTTGGTGAGTCAGGTCATGTTATTGAAGTGGATATGGGAAACTGTCAATTTCATTCCATAATGTGAATCATTGCAAAATTTAAAAAAAATACCCATGTCCCAGACACACTCAAGGTTAGAGAAGTTAATGACCCTTGAAAGTCGCTGGCTTGCAAAGCACATCTTTTAGCTCCAGCTATTGATAGATCCTAGCATTTTTTAATAACAAATCCTTTCATAGCATGTTAGTGAAAAGCTTCATGGAAAAAAAAATGTTCAAACCTGCATGAAACTGGTCAACAGGGATTGTTGAAGTAGGTTATTTTGAAGGTATCATTGATCTTTGCTACCTCATAACTTTTAACTATATGAAGATACTGTGATAGGACAGGTGTGAAAAAGGATGCTTTCCTTGAAAAGACTGCACTCATATCTTCTTTGTGGGACCTTCTTTTGGTCAGAAATGATGTAAGGAAATTTCAAAAAGCCAAAAGTTGACTATGTTTACACCATGCCAGGTCACTGCTACATCAAGGTATCAATATGCACAGGTGACAGTACAATGAGTTGGTACCAAAGATGTGGGCACCCAAGCTGTAGCATTTCCTGCAACACCAGAATATCTGTCCACATACTGCTGGGTAAGCACCCAGCAGGTGCAGGACCTACAGTGGGAGGTGTTCCCACTTCCCAATACAGTCCAAACCTTGCCACCTTTGACTTTCATTTGTTTAACCTGCTCATGGGCTTAGTTTTTTGGTCTGCCTGATATTCTCTCCTGCACCAGTTGTTGCACTTCATCATTGAACCTTCAATCACAAATTTTTTTGTTGCTGGAATCATTATGTTGATAGGTCAGAGGATAGAGTGTGTCAGTGTTGGTGGAGACCATGTTGAGAAGTCAAAGCAAATATCTTATTCCTATACTGTATACTAACTGGTCTAAAATTGAAAGTGTCTTTACTTTGCAATCCATACTCTTAATGCTCTTCTCTTGGTTTTTCTGTCTATCAAGTTACACTTTCTTTGATGAAGGTGCAAAAAGTAAAGAGCATGGATAATTTTCTGGTTCTTTTTCTTTGAGACTTCTTGAACATATTTTGTACCTTTGTATTCTCGAAGGAAATGCAATTTTGTGAAATGAATGCATGTTAGATTATCTTAGATAAGCTGCTGCATGAGATAATTGCATCCTACAGGTACAAGATCCAAGAGTGTGAGCGTTATGGTGTTGTGGACAGCCTCAGGAACTTCTACACTGCATATTCTAAGTTCTATCTGGATTCACATGAATGCAGGCAAAAACTGCCTCGAGAATTCTGGCAGGAAGCCCTAGAACAGAAGAGAACTTTATTTGTGAGTTTTTCCATTACATTTCTCATTGAACTTTGGAGTGAGAGGACCATGGCCAATGAGAAGACCATACTGATGTTTGTAGGACCTGGGAGAGAGGAGTTGGCCACCTGGAATCCTCTATTCCATTGGAAAGTTCCTTTATTCCCTCATGATGAGGGAAGTGAAGTTTGATGCTTTCATTCTGAAGAAAGGGAAATCCATGCTCAAGTGAGTCATCTCACACTCTTGTTGCTCATTTCTCCCTGATCCTTAAGTGGCATGATTCTTCCTCCTTAGACAGGAGGTCCCAGCATTCTACTCCATCTTCCGGCGGCAAGGTCACATGACCAAAGAGGAGGTGAAGACTCATCCAACATTGATGAAGTTATATCGTGGTGCCAGCCTGGATGATCTGACATTTGACGCCCAGGTTGCTCCCATGCTCTGTCCTCCTCTCCCTTGGATCTCCCACACCACTGGCGGGTTCCTCCTCTCCTCTGCCCCACTCATCAGGTCCCCCTTTCTTCATTCTCTCCTATTCTAAGTACTAATGGTTGAATGGCAACATACACTGCTGAGATGCTCAAGAGGGCCATGAATGAGTTTGGGAAGTTATATGGTATTAAGCTGTGGGGTGCACAACTTTTTCTGGTACTTGAGAGATGGGGTTTCCAGCTTTGATTACAGTATGTTGAGGGCTACATCAGATGCACCATTTGGTTTGCTGACCGAGTGAGATAGGTATATCCATTCCAAAAAAAATTGGGCTTTTGTCTTGTTCTGTTTCTTAAACCTTATCTGATCATGCTACTCCATCTACTTAATAATCTTGCAGCAGGTCCCTCCAAAAAATGTATCCATCCATCCAGGTTATATGAATGTATGTGTGCATTTTGAAGACATTCCTAGGTAGAGCATTGAGGTGACATTAACATAGCATGTTTATTTAGGGTGTATTTGAGTGATACTGAAAGCTGCTAGTTGAAAAATGAGGAAGGAAAATATAGTCTTGAAGCAGTCTAAGGTATAGTTTTCCTCGCATTTTGGTTACCCAACATTCATCCTAGCCTAGCCACTATCCCCTTTGAGTTCCTGTTTGCAAGGCTCACTAACATGCGTTTTTTTGAGGGACCTTGCTTTGAATGTCTGTATATCCTTTCATAGTAGGAAATTCTGAAATTGGTCTAATTGGTTAAAAATATTAGTCAATTAAATCAAAACCCTTATAAATGTTTAATCAATTGATTAATTTTCATCTGCTCTAGTTTCCTACTGAATGTGGTGGATGAATTTCCATGAATGGAAAGGTCTTGAAGACCTTTCCATTAGATATTTATTTACTGGATATTGAGCCATGCAGGTGGAGAAACAAATGCCTTTTATATTAGCCCTAATTTTAATGTTATACAATTGTAAAACCTTCAAATTTATTTATTTTGTAGGACTGCACACTAGTTATTGAAATTTGAAGTGAAACACAGGTCTTAAGGGAGAGATTTGGTGCTAGACTCAAATTCTAGCTATCTTCACAGGGGCAGTGTATGTGTCATGGGTTCAGTGTGAAGTTTCACTTTTACTCTTCAGAGGGTGAATGAATTTGGAAAAAGAAGAAACCAATCCCTGTGGCATTAAGTTTGATAATGATTGGTGAAGCAGGTGACTTGGACTTGGGTGACTCTGATATTTAGGCCCACAACCTTAGAATATTAAAAAAGAACTTGAGGCTTTAGTTTTAGATGCCCCATCAGTTTAAGAACTATTTAATTTGTGAACAATAAAATACACAGTAAAAACAAAGTAAAAGAATAAGAACAGAGTTTCATGGGGAAGAACTGGATTATATCCACATGTTTGGCAAATACACCCACATTGATTTAAAGGAAAGATGTAGTCCCAGTGTGTGTGTGGGAGTGTTCGTTCCACCTGGCTCCTTGACGACTGCTCTGAATGACTGTCTCTTGACAAATCACCCAAGTGACTGCCACTTGATGAATCTCCCCTGCGATGCAGCATTAACACCTCTTATATAGCTGAAGTCTGTCCTCAGGCACATCACATGTGTGTTAACCTGCATCATTTGCCTCTCATAAGTGTGACCCCTAACGTTCAATTATATTTTAAATTGTGTTTAATAGTGTAATTTTCATGGTAGCACCACTGCAATGTTAGTCAACAGCAATTGAAGAAGCTGCATTTCAACTTTGCTTTGTTTCAAGCAAAGGTAAAATAAATTGGGAAGTGTCCAATTTTGCAAGTTTTCATAAACTTTGACAAAGTTCAGTTCACAACAAGATATATCCTTGAGAGTAGTGTTAAATAGAAATTCTTTAGCCCTTTCAATCGATACATGATTCATATTATTACTTTAATCATCAAGTCTATATATTTCCAGAGTTAATGAGAACTTGCCATTTTTTTATTTGAAATATTTCACACAAATTTCAAACCAGGGAAATCCTGGTAACACAATGAGGCTGGAGTATATTTCAACAGTGACTTTATCCCATATGTTATTTCCTTATAAGCTTCAAATGAAAGAATGGATGGGTGGGTGAATGAATTTATGATTATTATGATTATTATCATTGGTTGGGCATCATCTACACAAATAAATAAAAAGAAGCAGTCTATAATCTAGCTAAGGAAGCATGCTGGAAGCAATTAAATCTTTCCCTTTCCAGGCTTTGACAATTAAAGATCTTCAATAAGACTCCATCTAAATTTTCAGAAGAGTCATGCGACTGCAAGCATAATGATTCTGACCATGAAAGCAATTAGACCCATCAGAATATAGCAGATGTTCATCATTTTGGATCTTGTTAAGGGGTTCCTTATTGCTGCACTCTTTCATGAATGGATTTCTGAAGCTGCTTTGTCTGCTGGTCACTTAGATGGGTGTGATGGTTAATAACCTGTAATACATCCTCTTTGAAAGATATCCACCATAAAAAGGCAATGGATAAGTCAGAATTTGGATAATCCAAGACTCGACAAACATTAAGGTAGGACTTGAAGTGCTTGAAATAGATTCAAGCAAGTTTACAGCAAAGAATGAATGGCTGAAGAATTTCCTATAGATTTCTTTTACCTGGCTTCCAAAAGAGAGTTTGTTGTCCAGTTGTATCCCAAGGTACTGACAGAACGAGGATAAGTCAATCTGCTTCCCATTCATTGAGATTCTTTTGAGAAGGGGAGGAGCTTCCATCATCTCTAATTGCAAATTGGTTTGAGGATTGATTTTCTCTTTGATGGGTGGTGGGATGGGGGAATGGTGCAGGGGTTGAGTTTCCCTTTTGTCATTCCTTGCCAGTCATTCATTAGAGGGAGTTTGCCTTTCATTGTTTTTCCCTGAAACTTAGGGGTAAGGGAGTGGGTGCTGATTGTTATGACTGATCAATATGTCAATACATCTTGACAACCCTATGTGCCATTTATTGGCATATTGCAATATACCTACATACATGCACCTGTTTTGAATAAAGTTTTAACCCATTGCTACTTTTATATCCTAATCCAAAGCCCATATGAAAAATAGTTGACCATTTCATGAATTATCTTGACAATATCAGTCAGTTAGATTTAAAAAGTTGGTGCTATCCCTAACAACCATATTGAATTTATAGGCTGTAAAGTAGTTTTCCAAAAGCTTTTGGTGATGAGATTAGTGGACTTAGAAGACAGACTGGTACTTTCATCCCTATCTTCAAGCTCTTCATCCATGCTTTCTTACCCTGTGAAACTCCAGCAGGATCACTATCCATGTTGAAATAGACATATGACTATTGGTGCAAATATGAGCTACATCCATGATACTTCTACTTCATACAACTTCTGAAAGTGAGTAGAACCAGGCCAACAGGAAATTTCAACCATGCATGATTGATATCTTGAGAATACAGACCCACAACTCTCATCTGACTTGTTTTCAAAGTCTGAATCAGTCAAATTGAGTATGTTTGATTGTTCAGGTTACCATTTGGAGCACGAGCACAGATGTCTCAGCTAGAGCAAACCCCTGTGAGGAATCTCTATCCTGTCCTGGATTCACTCAATCAACTTGGCTCTATCCCATGGATTGTAAATGACAAAGTGAGTGAGCAACCTATCTCATAATGTATGATTTGAATTTGGGTTTGGATGTTAGAAAGCATTTCTTTCAATTTTGACATCCCAAGTTGATGCTTCCTACTTTTCCTCATCTAAGATAGGCTCACCTTTCCATGAGCCTGCTAAGCATTCAATGTGTGTTTGTGGGTGACTGAGTGGGTGCAGGGGGGGGGGGCAAAGAAGAGATTGCTTTCACACTCCCCCCCCCTTACTGTTTTTTAAGAAAGGATTTCCTTTTTCCCTTTCTGTTGGCTCTCTTAGCTAGAGAAGTCTAATAATTATTTCTGGATCTGTCCTCCCTCACGAAGAAGGAACATTGGAACTATCAAATCAGTCAATTTGACCACTGTCTTAAAAGTATTAAGTAGTGAAACTATTATTCTGTAACATTTCTTTTTTTCCCAGATGTTGTTTGGTATGTTCAAAATGTGAAAATCTTCAGAATGTCGATATTAGAAAAGAAAAGTAAAAACTGCTGGGGCCCTTAGGTGCCAAACAGGCAGGGTAAAGTGTATTTAAACCTTATCCGGTTTGCCATAAAGAAATCTGACAAAAATTTTGAATGACATTATGGCTGAGATCTCCTGGAATGGCTTCATATTTGACTCATGCAGGCTGGAAAGTTCAGTTACATGGTTTTCAAGTTTCAACTGTGTGCATTCGTAAGTAAGTAAAGATATTCATGCAGTGACATGAGTAGGTGATACCATGAAAATTTCAGCAGAACAGGTACTTTTTCTGGAAAATTTTGGGAAATGACCACAAATGACCATATATTTCCTAAAGATGCCTTGCATTGAGTCCATAGTCCTGTAAAGTCTGGAACTTCTGGGTCACCTGGTGCCAGACAGAATGGCTTTATAAGATGTATGGATTAATTTTCCCCAAACAGATCAATCAAGCATCTCAAATTAGATGGAGTATCTTGAAGCAGGGCCCAGGAAGGTCCCTATTTACTGCACTCATGGGATTTTAAAAATATATTCCCCATTCATCCAGTTCAGCCTGATTCCTTATAATTTTCCCATCAATGTGATATTAAAGAATGAGATCGCCCTACATGCAAATGCACAAAAGACCTGCTCCTCCATCTTTAGAACCCAGCAATAGATGATAAAATCTGATTGCCATAATTTCTGCCTTCAGGCATCAACCAAGAAAACTGTTTCTGTACAATCTGTAGGTTCATGAGCAATAAGACTAAATTTTATAAGAAAACATTCTCTGCTATCTCCACTTTTGATTCATGCCAAAACATTTTCAGGTAAATTCATGAACAATGAATACAAGACAATTTTCTCAGCTGTTGGTGCACTTGTCAAATATCCCCCCTGAGAAACAAACAGGATAAGGGTTTAAAATGGTGAGCTGTCAAGATGACTACCCTGGTAGTTCTAGTATTAGTGAATTCTTGGGGGACAAAACCATTTACCTTCTGCCCTCCACATCCAAAGATGGTGGATTTGCTAATCCTTGCTGCCCTGTTAATACCTATGCACATCTTTAGAGTTGTTTGGTGAGAATGTGTCAATCAATTATTACCTTATTTAATGGGCCTCTATCCTGAAAGGTAAACAACCACTTATAGTCCAATCCTGTCTGTGTATCCATGTGTCCAAAGCTTTGTACATCACTTTGTTTTATGTCAGTGTCAAAAAATTGATCCAATCTCAGGGAAAATTTGATATACAGATATATAATTTTTTTTTGGCAAAGTTCTTGCCAAAAACAGAATTTGTATTGTGTATGATGTAAGAGTGTGTGCCTGATGTGAAGGAGGGGGGGTTGACTCACTCATTTTGTGAGATGCTCAACTACTGTAGGCAAGGGAAAAGAGGTGCTTAGGCCAATTATGCAAAAAAAATACAACCAAAGATGGCAATATTCTTGGCATGCAGCAGCTAGACTTTTCACATGTTGGCATCTTTAATATTAACAGAATTCTATGCCTTTCTACAGTGTGTACAGGAGTGACTTCAAAATTTCTTTTACATCCTTAAAAACAAACTCAGTGACTCTGTGATGATGCTTTTAACAACTATACCTCTGATCAATATTAGCCAAGAGGCCCACTCAAAGCACCCCTAACTTGCAGGCATTTATGCACTCTAGCAATGAGACAATATCAGTATCAGCCAGTGTTTCTCTGGTAATTCCCAATGGTGTCAATGCAATTTTCTCATGCAACAGACTCAGACTTTGAGAGTTTACTATGTATGCCTGGAAATTCACATAAACCCACAGAAATAAGTCACATGGAGTCGAATCCATGGAGCTAGGGGGCCAAAGACTTTTACTGATGATTCTGCCCTGAAATTGTCTTTTGAAGTTCAGAATGACTTTTGCTATGTCCATGTGCCTTTCCTGCAGTGCATTGCCCCATCATCTTAGAATGTCAAGTAAAAGTTCTGGCTTGAGGCACTTGCATTTCTAATACACCATTCATACTTTACTCATGTGAAGACAATATCTTTGATAGTGACAGACAAAATTTCATCTTTTTGTTGATATGGACAGCTTATATGAATTTCATTCAATATGTTACAAGAGGGTCTGCTGAACTGGTATTAAATTGAGACAATTAATTAAAGCAATTAATTTTCTAACCTTGAAGCAGTCAATCTCCCAGCAGATCTTTCAGCAGATGGTAGAATACTGACCTGCCTCTCAAAGATCTGCTAGGAGATCAACTCCTTCAAGGTTATTCCATTATGGTGAAACTTTCCTTCATTACTTAAAAAAGCAGAAGCCAAGGAAATGATACTCTTTTTCATTTTGCAAAAGCCAGGGACAAAATTCATTCCTCTTCCATCTGCCCTCTAGCTTTAGTGCTTCCTGAACTTGAATTTTATAGGAAACAAGTTGGGAATTTGATGCAAGAGCATTTGAATAGAGGAATGAGAATATTCCAAATCCAAGAGCAGCTCATTGGAGAGACTTCATGGATGAGTAACTGAAGGCCTCAGCCACTCAATTTCCATTCACTCCTCATTTTCTTCATGAAGGCCAACTTGCTTTTGTTAGGTTTTGCATTGAACCAGTTTCATGAAATTTCTGGCAGCCTCTCAGTTGGGCTATTGGAATGTCCAGCAGTAGTGATAACATGCTTTGAGTTTTTTTTACACATTGGCAATGACTTCCTTCAAAAAAATCACTCAACATTTTTCATTTGTTTTCCAATTGGATATTGCATTTCATTCTTTCAAATAAACTATTATTTAGAAGTCAAACAAATTTAGAACCAAATTTTTAGGCTTCTGGGACCCCAAACTGATCATTACCAATCATCACTTTACAGGAAAACTTTGTTAATTTGAAATCCAGGGGACCAAAAAACATTGACTTCGAAATAAGCAGGTTTGAATTACCCGGTTTGGCCATCGTTATTTTGCAATACTGTACTATTCAGCCAGACTATTCATGTGTGTTTTGCCTTGCATTCTTTTCCTTTTGTTGGTTTCATGGCCACCTTCTGCCAGCTTTTCAAGGGTGCCACAATTTTTAAGGAATGTGGATGGAGTCAAAAGCGGTATGCTGAATTTTTTGCTATATCAGTCATTAATTTTTCATTCTTGTTCATTTCACAACTTATTAAATTAACAACAAATTAACTTCCAACTTCTTTGAAATACTGAACTCATTGTACAGTACTTCCTCTTGTTCGCCATGGCACATTCACCCCCGTTTTACTCACAACGCAGAGAGAGAGAGACTGTGCTGCCACAATGCTAAGTGTTTTGACTGAAGGTCATACAAGATGTGAATGAGATAGGTGAGGCTAGTGGGGGAGATTTAGTGAAAGGGGGCATTAGTCTATATTTAGAATCCTGAATAGAAAAATGAAGTTACCAAGGCAATTAGCTGGCTTTGCAGCAATTTAGAGTGTGAAGTTTGAGACAGGTCATCTGTAGGTCATAGGGAAAGTGCCCTTTGAAGTAAACAAACACATTTCTGAGTTTATAGCTCATGGGACCAGAAAATGCCTCGAATTTCATAGTATCTGTATTTCAAATTATCCATACAATGAAGCATATAAATCACTATTCTCTCAGACAGGGAACGTAGATGACTTCAAAGTATCTGATACTTAGAACTATCCGATTTCGAATTAACGAGGTTTTCCTCTATCCTGGAATTATTTCCAGCTAGTTAAAAGTTTAAGGCAAATTGGTCAAAGAACATCACCTTCCATATATACCTATAGTAGAGTATTTAAGTTATAGGAATTTGTATTTTCTCCCCCCCCCCATATTATGCCTATGAGGAGATAATATAGGCATCTTGAGAAGAATAAAGAAATATAATCAATAGATTACTTTGGCAGCTATTGGGAAGGAATGGAAAATAGCCATAGCATTTCTGTACAAATAAGGCATTTTCTTAATCATCTCAACAAATTTATTCAAAGACTCAATACACTTGTAGCTTCTACAAGGAATGAGGAGATAAAAGAGGTTCTTCTCATGCCTAGAAATTTTTCATGCAGGTACTAAATGTGGTGGTTGATGTGTTTAACAAGAAAGGAGATGAGAAGTTAGAGGTTCCCCCTCCTCCATCAGAATGCCCCCCATTGCCTTCTTTTTCATCTGCAACAACAAAGCAAGAAAGACACCACATACATCGTCAGCGTCTCGCATTGCAGAGAAAGAAGGCTGAGATGTTCAGCCTATGGTGTGATGCCCTCTACAAGCTTTCCATTGCCCATCATGTTAGATTCCCTTTTATGCTTTTGCTCTTACATTCTCTTGTCATTTCTCTAATCTCCTTGGTAATTTTTCTGTGTCCAGTTTCGAGGTCGAGTGATTTGGTTCCCATATAACATGGACTTCCGTGGCCGGGTCTACCCTTGCCCTCCACATTTCAACCACCTGGGAGCTGATCTCACGCGCTCCCTTCTTCTTTTTGCCCAGGGAAAACCCCTTGGAGATCAGGGTCTCAACTGGCTGAAGGTTCTTTTCTCTTCACAATCCATTGCTTTTGTTTTTTTCCTTAACTGTAGTGGAAATCTTAAATGGAACCTAGCCATCTATTGTGGAAACTATCCAGGTAGTGCAAGCAGATCTTAGAAACCTAGCAAATTTTTTAATGACTTTATTCTCTTGAGCATGATTGGAACGTTCAAGGTTAGGAACATCAAGAGGCTTTTTGCCCATTTTGGACATCCCGTGTCAAGGTCAAGCATTCATAATAAGCAAAAGTGTAAAATATGTCTACCCCTCTTAAATATATTTTTGAGGGAGCATATCTACCAGAGAATGCTGTGTAATATCAAATCTCATATTGTTGAAGCCAATTTTGATAAAAATAAGTCCCACCATATGCAGTCAAAAAAAGTTTAATGCAAAAACACATAGCACCTAAACACTTAGTCAAAAATGGATTTTCAAGCAAGCAGAATTAAAGACAGAAGCCATGTTACATCAAACCTTGTATGCATGAAATCATGTAGCTTCAGAACTGCTTCACACAAAATTGTGTAGCATCAAATCAGGTATATAAACAAAAAAGTCCCATGATGCTGCACTGCATCCAATTTCACCTTCATGAAATCACATGACTACTCTGTGCATTGACTATAAGTTGTGAATAATCATTGTAAAGTATCACTAATATTGGGTCATTAATATTGTGGTTTCTGTAAGTGTTAGCACCAGTGCTGCTCCTGAGTCAGGAATATGTTCTTCTGTCACACCTTTGCAGATTCATGTGGTAAACCTCACAGGGAAGAAGAAGAGGTCCCCGATATCAGAAAGGTTGGCACATGCTAATGAGGTTATGCCAGAGATCCTGGACTCTGCTGAGAATCCCCTTTCTGTGAGCTCTTTTGAAGAGTGATGTGATCTGGTCCAGAGATGCAGAGGAATGTATAGGAAGGTTGGCCTTATGATGTGAACAGGGAAGACGATGGTGGATGGAGAGTGAGGAGCCATGGCAGACACTGGCAGCATGCATGGAGCTGCGGGAGGCTTTGATGAGCCCCAATCCCTCAGAGTACATATCCCATCTCCCCATTCATCAAGATGGGTCCTGCAATGGCCTTCAGCACTATGCCGCCCTTGGTCGAGATCTCCAGGGAGCTCAGAGTGTCAATCTTGCCCCCCTTCCAAACCCTCAGGATGTTTACAGTGATGTTGCTGCAATTGTAGGCCCCTTCCTCCTTTTCTGTTTTCCCTTGCCATTCCCTCACATCCAAGCATCATGTAGTTTCCCTCCCCTCTTGGATGCAGGTGGAACGAGAGAGGGCAAAAGATGCCAAGGAAGGGGTGGTGACAGCAAAAGTCCTAGAAGGATTTGTGAGAAGAAAGGTTATAAAGCAGACCATTATGACCACCGTGTATGGTGTGACTCGCTTTGGTGCCCGGCTTCAAATCGCCAAACAGCTCAAAGGTCATCCTCATTCCATGATCATTCTAATTGCATGAGGTTTAAAGGGGATGGGATCAGAGGTGAGGAGTGAGGGAAAAAAAGACACTCTGTGCTGATCTTTCTCCTTGCCTACAAAGTTCTTTTGTTACAAGTCCCAATCTCCCAAATCCCACAACTTGCAAGTTGTGAGCTATTCTCAGGGAGAAGCACACAAAAATTTTTGGTGACATTTTTATTTTCTTTTTGGAAAAAGCTAAGATTACCTGCACATCCTTTCATGATACTTTCTCCCTCTTTTACTTTTCTATAGGCTTTTGCCTATCAGAAAATGAAATTGTATTGCCAGAAATTATTGAGTGTCCCTTTTGTGAAATGTTCTATAAGAGGCACAACAACTTAAATTGCTCATATTCTCATAGGTAAGGAGACACTTCAAAAGTGTCAATGACTCCATCATGAACCCCTTGAGTGATGTTTCAGACCTCAATATGAATGTTTCTTTTCAAGTACACCAATTTTGAGGTTTTGGTTCCACGTTCCTTTTTGGTGTCCCCCAAGAAAATGTTATATGGATTAACAGGGCTTCTGTCAGGCCATCAGGAAGGCAATCAGTTCCCAAGTTTCCCTTGCAGGAAGTTGATAAAAGCATTAGCACAGTGTACTTTGGCACCAACCTTCTGGAACCATTCACTCTAAAGAGGAGAAAGAAACATTTGGGAATGCCTAAAGGAACTTGTTTATCATTCAGGATGTTTGTGAGGAAGTCATAATCTCAACACATACAAAATTTCCTAATGTTATTCTTAAAGTTGAGAATTGTATGAATCCAATCTGTTGATTACTTCAGAAAATGTGGCCAATTTAAACTGATGTGTGACTTATGGAGTACCATATAGTAGAAAGTTTTGGTTACCCATTTTTCAGGAGGATAGCAATGTGAACATTTTACTAGGCATTCAAGTTCCAGATATTCAAATGGCACTTAGGCTACATGTTCCAGATCTGGAACAGTGAGTAAGATCCACAGATCTCCCTGCAGATTGTGTTCAAACGGCATCCAATCTAAGGGTATTTCAACTCAGTGATACACAGCTAGGGTACAATCTGGTAAACTCTCAAATCCCCAGATATCCAAATGTAAAGTGTTTCCCCCTTGCTTTGATCAATTGCAACTGAATGCTCTTTCTTTAAGAAGGGGTTTCACTATAGGAAGGAAATTTTCAGTTTGCCTACTGGACTAACGTTCTTGATTCCTGTTTGACATTAATTCATCATGGTTGCATGCAGACGTTGCAACCTTCGACTGTATCTCTCT
Organism: Darwinula stevensoni; assembly: GCA_905338385.1. Classification (NCBI taxonomy): domain Eukaryota; kingdom Metazoa; phylum Arthropoda; class Ostracoda; order Podocopida; family Darwinulidae; genus Darwinula; species Darwinula stevensoni. The sequence goes on along the minus strand of CAJPEV010001815.1, from coordinate 17,956 downwards.
GTCCTGTTCTCCCATCATTCGCTAGCCAACAACATATAATGCTTCCTTTCTGCCTGTCTCTTGTGGCAAGGTAACCAAAGTTCATGTCCAGGTTGCATCCTACTCCTCTGATGACAAAGAGGACATGTCATTTGCTGTCCTGGGGGATATTTGACTAGAAACCCAAGTTGTGTATGTGAGACAATTGTCCAGAAACCCATCTCGAGCAAAACCTACATTTCTATCGATCCTATCTATCCTATCCCATTTCTATTGAACCCTTGCTGCAGACACAAAACAATTGTCTAGTAACCCAGCCTGGGCATACTGAACCTTGAATTTCAGATGCTTCACCATTAATAGTAGCTTTTGCCATTAATAGTAGCTTTCCTTCCTGGATGACTGACTGAAATGATTCATGCATCTATCACACGCTGTACTGACGCTCATGCAACTATCTAGTCATTCCTGATTGGTAGATCTTACATCACAATCATGTTCCTAGGAGAATGGCTAGAAGAGCCCCTCCACATCTTAGATGTCTTCCTCATACATTTTAAAACTGCTGGTGACTTCAGCAGTCCCACACCCCTTGCCATCCTTGAATGGGTAACCAAAACTCCCCAGTATAAATATTCAAGAATGTCCACATCAGGCAAACTTGGAAATGACATGGAAAAGTAGTGTCAATGTTGCCAGTTTTTATGACTATTTCAAATCTTTGGCATCTCCATGAATGCTTTGATTTCCTCAAAATGTATTCTTCAAACTGATGTCAGAGTTTTCCAGTCAGGTTGGAGTTTTCCTTATATAATGATAACATTTCAAAGCTTTTTTCCTGTACTAGCTCTATTGGTGTGAATAAAATCAGTAATGAGTGCCTCTTTTCCCAAAGGCATGCTGGAAATTTGTCAGAACCAGACCAGACATTCCAAAACACATTGTTCCGAATGTCATGAAATCTCAGCTAAGTAAATGCATTTAAATTCACAGGGGTTAGGATGACTTTCTCTTCTTTAGCAAGCTGCTGTTTGACAAATTGATTCAAAATGGCTTTGCCCCTGATTTTTGAAGAGCATCCTTTTGAGATGTTCTTCAAAATGTGAGTGAGATTTTCATGGACACCCTTTCTGATTTAATTTTATTTTCTTCATTTCAAGAAAGTATGATGGAACCAATGAGAACAATAGTTTCCTGTTTCTATTTGAGTCCTGCACGCTGAAGTGGGGGTGGTGTGTTTCATTCTGAATGATGTTATCTTGTTCCAGTTCTCACTCAATACATTTGATGTGAACTACTTATGATTGTTGATTGGGCTGTGATTTTTTGTTTGTGCAGATATAGAGGAGTTCCCACAGGAGCATCAGTGGGCAGCATCCTACTACCTTGTCCAGAAGACCTTCCTCAGCCTCCAGGAGATGTTTACTGCCACCAGACACATCCAGGTGAACTACCTTTTTCATCTTTCTTGTTTCTTCCATATTCTCCATTTTCAACTTCAGTTCCATGGCATTTTGATGCAGGACTGGCTGACGGAGTGTGCTCGTCTGATCTCGGCAGTTTGTGGACAAAGTGTAGAATGGGTGACTCCACTGGGATTCCCCATCATCCAACCCTATCATCGAGGGCTCCTCCGAGGATTTTCCTTGGCATCCCTCGATGCACTCCGATCCATCCCCTTCTACTCTATGGATGCCTATGAGTGAGTATGAGATGCATAGCATCTCCAACAATCTCTCACTCTCAGGCACTTATATTTGAAGCGAATCCTCCTTGCTAGGCGTCCAAACGTGATGAAACAGAAGAATGCATTCCCACCCAACTTCATCCATTCTCTGGACTCGTGTCACATGATGCTCACATCACTCTTCTGTCAGAGCCAGGGCCTCTCATTTGTCTCCATCCATGATTGTTTTTGGACCCATGCATCCACTGTGGACCGCATGAACCAGGTTTGTCCCATGACTGCGCCACCTGTTCAGGGTCTTTATATTGGAAAAATAATAATAATACTGGGACACGATGCTCCTTTTTTTTTCCTCCACAGATATGTCGGGAGCAGTTTGTTGCTCTTCATTCTGAGCCTATCTTAGAAGACCTCAGTAGATACCTGATTGAGAAGTACAGCTACAGTGATGGGTAAGTCTGCAGAATTGAGTTGAAGTCTTCAACTGATTTGAACTGAATTTTTTATGGACCTACTCATGTAGGACTCTTTTCCATCTGATTCCTGAGAATACTTTCTTTTAGAAGCTAGATTTTTCATGACTGTAGGAATGGGATTTCTGCTTATACCATAATCAGCAGGTGTCTCTAAGATAATTGAGGATAGTGGGACAGGGATTGCAATATGATCAAAGGGTCTGTAAGTCAACAATAACCATCAAGTCTATATTCCTGGAGTCCAGAATGGATGATATTGTATGGTCAAGTGTGAATGTCCGTTTTATTTTTAATGATAAAGGTTCGGGTAGGGATGTCAAGAAGCATTTCTGCCCATTAGGGCATCGCGAATCAAGGTCGAACGTTCGTGTTTCATAAGGCCTACCCCTGTTTAAGACGGATATTTTTGTGGGACCAAGTCCACCTACCGCCTAGTCACTAACATCTATATGGTTCCCTTTGGAATCTCCGTTGCCGCCCACTTTACAAAAGCAACTGTCCGTCGAATGCAGGATCTTTTCCCCACAGCATATCTTCAACTGAGACAGACCTAAACTACCGAAACAGTTCAGGAGAGTCAGGAGTCAGGAGAGTTAGTGATATCAAGAGGCGATTTCTAGCGCCAACAGATCGCCCTTATTTGTAGGCCTCCAAAACTGGATGCAATATTCCAGCTGGGGTCTTAAGTTCCAAAGCTGTGCCGTGATATGGACTGGGAAGCCGGTTGAGCACGTGCATCAGCTCGTATGCGAGTAGTCCATCCCAAGCGGCGGGCCCAGATAAATTTGCACAAGCGCGAAACTCCTCCCCAATCTCACCCAGGAACCCACCTCCTCATGTTTCACGTTTTCCGCGCCCTCTCGCAAACTGAATCAAGAAAGCCTTTACCCTTTCTTGAGCGGATCCTGCCGCGAGCGAAAACTGTACAGACACCTGTGTATGAAGAGCGCCTGAGCTGCCTTCGATTTTACGAATGCCAGAATTCCAAGAAGACAAATCATATTCCATTGTAACAAAAGTGACCACTAATTTTCGTTTGTCTTTTTTTTATTAAATTTTTTTTTCCATTCCCCTGACCATATCGCGCACGACACTTTGTTTGGAACACGTTGCTGTTCACGATGCTCTTGAAAGGTTTCATTTTACTCTCCGTCCATCAATCTCTCACCCACGATTTTCTGTTTGTAGACACGATGGTTGAGTGCGGATTCATTACCTCGTAAGGTTGCTGTGATAACTCTTTCTATGTTTATTGCATGTTCCAAACGAAACGAAAATGAAATTTTAAAGCACATTCAAACAAAACTGAAAAATCGTCTGAAAGCCTCATCGCTGAACAGCTTCAGTTGTGCCTGTCGTCCTCCTTTTGAGGACTTCCGGTATTCAGAGGCTGTCTGTCTGCAATAGCGAAGCAAGATGCTCCTCACGCCCTGAATTTTTTGCAATGAATGTGAATCGTGATCGGGACATTAATTCCGATCAAGTTTTTTCAAATGCTGTTTTTGTTCTCAAAATTGGATTGGAAAAGCTTGCAGGATGGGGAAGGCGGGGGGAGGGGGATTGGTGCCTGTGCACCAATCCCCCCTTCACCCCATGTTTGTGGGTAGTGAATTAACGAGCCCGCCCAGTTTATGAAAAATTTCTTTACCAGAACCCTGTTACATGTCAAGCTCTAGCATAGAGCTCGAAATGATATTCGATCGAGTTCCACTGTTCGCTCAAAGGCAAACAGGTTGAAGGGGACGAAGGGCGACTACGAGATTCAAAATTAAAGTGATTGCGGGTCATGTCAAGGCACGCATCCGTTTTCTGTAGGACTACTCCAATGATCCCGCGGTACCTGTTCCGTTACCCAACACACTCCACAGGCCCGCTTGAAGCTATGGATCACTTTGCACGTGAATCGCCAGCATTCTGCTATGGCCGATTCCCAAGAGCCCTTTACTGTCACTACACTGAAGTTTGGGATCCATATGCATGGCAAATAATTTTTGCAAAGACTCAATGAGGCTTACGAGTTCCTCGGAGGGCCGATTAATCGGCCCTCCGATCCCAAACTTCAGTGTAGTGACAGTAAAGGGCTGTTTTTTTTTATTAATTCAGTGGGCGAAACCCATCACCCATGCACAGTTTGAATCTTCTTTTCTCTCCTCAATCCTTCCCTCTCACACGAAATCCTCGCGCGTGGGGCGGTGAGAAAAGCATCGGCGTAGGCAGAGCCTCATCTACTCCACTTGCTCGTCTCCCTTGTAAAATCTTGCATATTCATCTCTGATGACATTCGTGTGAAGTTTAAACCCTTAGTTAAAGAGAGGAACGAGAATACGGCACCACTGGGGCATCCCTATTTCCCAGCCTTCTGAGAACCATTGTCTTTATTAGGCAATCTTGGATGATCTTGTTTGGATGAACCTGTGAGAGAGCTACGTGAATATCTTTTAGGGAATTCTTTGCTTGAAGTGTGACGTGAATACTGACCAAGATGTCAGAGGATTTTTGCTGGAAATCCCGTGTTTTGAGTGAGGTGGGATAATGTGGACGGGGGAGGGAAAAGGGATTGGGAAATAAAAAGTAGAGTGAATGTCTTCTCACCCAGGGAGTTTGTGGGGGATGGGTCAGTGGTAGAGATGGCCAAGAGGAAGTTGAACCGTGTTCTCCACCAGGTCCCTGCCAAGGGCTCCTTCAACCTCCAAGATGTCCTTCACTCCACCTACTTCTTCTCCTGACTTTCCCCTCTAGTCCTCCTTAGCATGAACGAGGTAGTTGATATTTTTTTTTGTTACAAATAAAGTTTGAAGATTATGCCTCCTCTTTTTGTCCAGATAATTTTGGCCCAGCGATCCAGGAGATGGTAACACGTTGTATAATCCGCTACGTCGTGCATCACTCAAGAACCACAGGGCGATTTTTTTATGCTTCAAAGTTCATTTCATGTTTAACCCCTCTGGCTGGTTTGCCGTACCTCGTACGTGCGACATTTTCTTTGCCACAGGCGGTTTGCAATTTAAATACCGGCTTGAGGGGTTAATGACTCTGGCGTATGTTTTTGGTTAGAGTTCAATAGTAGGGACTCTTTGGAAAGGAAAGACAGGAATATGTGAGCATCTATTCTCGTTTCTTTCACGTTTCCATCACAACCTTGAAGGCAATGTACTGAATAACAATAATGAGAACGTAGACAAATCAAAAGATGTGGAGGAAGTGTTACAGGCAGGTGTGGATTTCGATCTCCCGTTCGCAGGTTTGGCACTTAACTTGGCAGCACCACCAGAATTTGCAGTTGCATCGCTCTGCAATCTTATGACGACGGGTCTTGTAGCCCCGATTACAACAGAGCAGGTCGCATCCATCGATTCCTCGAGAACCCTGGGGGGGGGGAGGAAATAATTGGATTGATAGTTGCCAGCACCATACTCTTTATACTCACGAGGTTTTTCATTCGTTGTGATCACCTTGTTGCAGGAGCGGCCCCGAGTGCCGAGAGAACCTTTCTTCAAGTCCAGTTCGCAGAAATCTGGGCTTCGTTTTATGTAGACCAAGTCCTCTCTTGCTTGGGGCTTGAATTGCTGATTACGAGGCACAAGAAGGATCTCGTTCCCCACTGGTTCTCCTCGCACCTCCACAGCTCCATCGTATTTGTCCCTTAGCAATTCCCCTACCTGTGGGTACACCCCACTGATGAAGGACTGCATCACTCATCACTGACAGAATCAGGGGAAAAGAACGGACTGGACCTGTCGGAAAGTTGGCATGACCCTCCAGCAAGTCTTTAGTTCACAAGAACCAGACACACCATGGCATTTGCATTCCTTCTTCATGTTCTTCTGGATTACCTAATGGATCATAGGAAGACACTGTTAGATGATTCTACTCCTCTGTCTCATACATATTCTCTCCTAATACGAGGGTCAGTCAAATGAAAACCGGAAAATCGAAATTTAAAATAATTCCCTATTGATGGACGTCCTTGGCTTCCAGTGTATGTTTGCAGAGATTGTGCGAAGATCTGTCATAGCTGGCAACACCATGCGACCAGAAAGAACGAAGCAATCGCTTAAGCAACATGGCACTCACAGTGCCTTGTGCGTCCAAGGAAACGGGGCGTGCCGTAATTCAATGTCTGACTGCTGAAGGTATGCCACCCATCAAAATCCATTCCTAAATGAGTGTTGTTGACACCAACAGCTTTTTACCACGGAGGCACGCGTACAAGTGGTGCAAGTGGTCCAAAGCGGGCGCGGGAGTTTGAAGAATGACTCACGCCGAGGTCAGGTCGACGATGTCGCCACAGAAATGATCCAAAATGTGGACGAGGTCAAACAGAGTAACAGAAACGTTTCACTGGATGAATCGACTGCAGATTGAGGAATCAGTCACAGCTCAATTCACCGTAATTTCGATTAGTGGCACACCTTCAGCATTCAGACATTGAACTATGGCACGCCCAGTTTCCTTGGACGCACAAGGCACTGTGAGTGCCATGTTGCTTAAGCGATTGCTCCGTTCTTTCTGGTCGCATGGTGTTGCCAGCTATGACAGATCTTCGCACAATCTCTGCAAACATACACTGGAAGCCAAGGACGTCCATCAATAGGGAATTATTTTAAATTTCGATTTTCCGGTTTTCATTTGACTGACCCACGTATTTCTCTCCAAGACCGACTGTGCTTGGCCTTGTAGGTCTTGGGTTGTCCTCTACTAGTACTCTACTAGTAAATAACTCCTCTACTAGTAGAGGAGTTACTTCACGCCCTGACCTGTCTTCCAGCTTCGTTGTTGTGAAGATTCATGAGAATGATTGAAGTCCGTCGGCGATGGTCGTCCTCTTCCCCGTTGTCCAAGTTCCTTTTCTTGAACTTCTTCCGAGAACGTAGTTCTCGAGCATCAACAAAGGACTTGGAGAACTTAGATCCATAGTTGATGTTGTGTGAGCATCCAGACCAGCGGAAAGCTCTATCGTGTTCCCGTCCTTGGATGTTGGCATCACACCCACAGGTGGTGAGGGACCCCGAAGCACACGCTCTTGTCACGGCATGTGCCACCCCCGCAGCACTGATGGCATGCACGAATGCCATCTCCCGTGTCCCTACATAAGCGCAAGAGCTAGTACATAAGTGCATTCATTTCTTCCGAGCACCACGAGTTGCTCGAATCTGGATGGTCTGCAAGAAAGCCGAGGTAAGCTACGTCACGAGAATGCAGCCATGCTCATGTACAGTATCTCATATTCCCAATCCTGCAGTGCAATGGTAAGAACATACGATTAAGAAATTGATAGGCTGACTCCGGAGAGTTGGCTCATGTCTCTCTCGCATGATTCGAAGATAGAGAGCACATCCCTGTCTCTTGATATGGCTATTTGAAAGATACTAACTGAAGAAGCATCAATAGCATCTTCTGTAGCTCTTTGAATAAAGCTCTCACTGCGACCCAGTTATTAATAGTTTTTAATTCATATATTTGTTTATTAAGGAAAATTTACATGAAAATAGCTGACTGGAGATCTTTCGTAGAAGTATCAGTAGGACTATCCTCTTAACCGCTGAAAGATATGCTCGGAGATTGACTCCTTAGAAGCTAGAAAATTCATCACAGCATTCATTTCATTTCTTATACCCTTTCAGCAGACCTTTTTGTAGCCCATTGTTGGTGACTGGCAAATTTTCATCACATTTGTCGATTAAAGATATCTTCCATGGATTTTTTTTCGAAGACATGTGTCTTCCCATGATCTAAGTTAAAAAGAGTCATTGTAACTGGAAGTGCCCCAGGCTTGGAACATTTTGATCACCCTACGTGGATTCAAAGGTCACGGTTAACACAATCCTCTTCGAAAGCCGTTATCTCCTCAACCGTTCCATCGAAATTACTGAAACTTGCCTCGTTCTTCTAGTTTTAAAGAGCGCTTTAACACATTGGTGACGGACGTGTTAACGCGAAAAGCAATTTCCGCCAAACCTTTGCACCTCTATAACTACGGCAAAAATCATACCATCGATAAAAGCACATTACAGTTTATGTAATCCCTCTACGTTTGTGGAAGTTTCGTTCAATTACCTCATTGCGTTACTCAGAAAAGCATGAAAAACTGCACGAAAATTTCCGTTTCCAGCTTTAGGCGCATTTTCCTTTGGAACCATCTAGAACTTAGCTACGGTCGGGTCTTCGCGCTCCATTATCCTATATAGTGATTCATTCATTAATTTATTTTCAAGGTGGCAAAAACGTATTAAAAGAATGTGCCTCTCGAAATGTGTATCGAGAGAGAACGAACCGATATTTTTCTCGAAATAATTACTCCGATTAGTTTCTTACGTGCCTAACTTCACATCTCATCATAATCTACCATGAATCTGCCCATAGTTGAAAAGTAGGACCTGCACTCAACAATCGAACAGGTACTTCTGAGCTAAATTTCAAATTTCTTTAGTTCCCTCTTTCATTGGATCAGAAAGGATTCCGGAAAATGCGCCTTTTGCAAAAAATGTGCCATCAGGGGTTTTACCTAAAGATTAATATTTTTACTGAAATCAATTCTCAGGGAACTACCCCGTGTGGCACAGATACGTCGATTCGACGTGGATCTTAAGTAGAAACGTAGATGGTAGGTGGAAAGGTAGATGGGAGGGGTAAACGTGTGGCATAGATACGTCAATTCGATGTGGATTTTAGGTGGAAACGTAGATGGTAGTGATGTATGCAGTACTGGTCTCTACGCTCGTGGCGGAGGCTTCAACTTCCGCGATGCCGGTCTATATACTATGTCCCTAACTCTCCATTTCGTTGCACTAGCCTACTCTGTGCTGAAAAAGGCGAAATCCTTGGGAAACTGTCCACTTTAAGGCTAAGTTCCCACAGTAGAGACACCAAGGGTAGACCTGCTTGTGTCCTTGTAGAACCAATCACTTTCGTTGTGGATAGGCCTCGACCCATAATGACGTGTCCTAGGCGGAGACAGGCGTTGTAGATGAGATAGAGAGAGTGAAGGGCACGCGAGGAGAGATGTTTAATGCTATTAACGAAAATATTATCGGGGCCAGGGGCTTTATTAGGGGAAACTTTATTCGCGGCCTCGATCTCATCGAGCGTTATTTCGTAAGTGGGAGGCATAGCATCCTGCTCTTTTTATTACAATTGGTTCCCAATTCTCATCACATCTTCCGCATCTTCCTCGCGGTTTGGATACAAGTGAATATGACTCTGAGAATAAATACCACCAGTGCATGAGCCCGCACGCAGACTGAAACGAGTCGAGTGAAGGCATTTTCGTTTATGCCTTTACGGTCTCACTTCTCCTGTTTCATTGTTCCTGAAAGTAGCCTAGGAAACATCATTTTCTCAATGCCGTTATATGCTTTCATACACCGACTGTGACTCCAGAATGTCTCAATATTTCTCGCACGTTTAGTAGATCCCGCTGCAGAATAGCTTAGATTTCCCCACCTTCTTCGTGGAATTTTGAAAACAACACCAACATTTAAAATAATAATATGGAGCACTAACTGAATACGCACACTTCCGTGAAGCACCGTCGTAAACCTGCGACGGGACTGGTAATATCGTGACAAAACTATGACATAATCATTACCGGCAGTTACCATTTCAAAAGTTTGTAACCGACAATGTCTCGTCCTCTCATTGTTGGTTGTGAGCACCTCCCCAGGGAATGCATTCAGTAGTAACAATGGTGTTCTTTGCGACGAAATGAGGCCCTAGGACGTCAGAATGGACTACATTTTAAACTTTCAACCAAATAAGTATCGCCTCCAGGTCATAAGCTTTCGATTCCCCTATCAATCATTATAATCAGTTCTTAGGTCTAGAAGGTATTTCTCAGAATGACACACTGACATGGACTGATTAGCCTCTCATTTATTATGCAGGGTGGTTATAAAAAAATACGCTCGGCCGTTTTCTATGGGAGAAACAGTTTCATAAATGCAAAAAAAAAATTACATTGAATAAGCTTAATTCAATGAACTTTTAAACTTTAACCTTTCAAGGGACGGTTGGTTCCAGCTGATACTTGACAGAGACGTTCATGAGTCTAATATGTTTTTTTTTCACCTCTGCTAGATGCGCTGTATCACGATAGAGGGCGCTATTGTTGACCTGGTGACTGAAGGTGATTAAATTCTGAGACGGTCGAGCAGAGGTAATTACCTCCAGTAGGAAGGAACTCAAAAAGTGGTGGTATTCATTCAAGGGAAATGGGTAGGGCTATTTGATTATTCAAGCAGGAAAAACCAATAAGAATTCAAGAAACGCCAACAAATTGAGCCTATAATTGAGTTAACGGTGAAAAAATGCTGCAAGCATGTCAATTGGAATCCGCGAGTTAGAGATTCGTATTTCATTTTCGGCTTTCCGTAGTCGAAGAGGTCTGCAGAAGTATCGGTGAAAAGCGACCCCATTTCCGGCAAAACGATATCTGTTATCGTCCGTGAGGAAAAGGCCGTATTAAGAGACACATGGTTTCGGTATTGCTATCGTGCTATCGACGAGCAGAAATGAAGTCGAAGCAACGGCGAGTGTGAATAGAGTACAATTCACTAAGAATTTTCCTCGGTAGAGTGGATCGCAAATTCAAATTTGAGACATTTCGAGGAGATTGCCATCAGACATTCTTCTGAGGAGAGAATGAATGGACTTTCATTTTCTAACTGGTCAGAACCCAAAGGGCTGCAGGATAGGCCATATGTTCCAACCGCAATACAGAAAACTATGAAAAACATCTTAAACTTGAATGATGTGGCTCCGACTTTAAACCGACTATTACCCATTCCTAATGTGAAAGCAATTCGTAACACATGTTGACAAGTTGAAATATGCTAGTGATTTCATCGGTGGGTCATTTGTGTTGCTCGATCCGGCTGAAAAGCACTCCTGAGTGCCGAATATCGTCATTCGTGTCGAAACTCAATTTTCTCGATGAATTTCAATCGTCGATTGTCCGTTTTGTGTCTTCCAAATAACGAAGAGGAATGTTGAATTTCCATTATATGGTAACGAAAATATCCACCCATGGGCAAAGCCTGCGGAGCATCGTTTTCTGCGTGCTGAAAGTTCTTCTTGTACGCCGATATCCGAATTCGCAGCGTTATTCCCCTTCCATTGAGAAAACGAATGGGAAAATGTGCCAAAATGAATTACAATCATCATGAAGTGGGATTACAGAATGTCTGCAGCTCCTTGACAGCGAAATACCCCGCTGACAACGATTGGCCCATCAATCACGCCAGTTGTAAGATTTCTGAAGATGTGCAGCGAGTTCCTTTCATTTAGCTCGTCTTCCATTATTTTGATAGTCTTCTACTTTCGTACGGGAATAGCGACTATTAGAAATTGATGTTAATCTTTGAAATCCAGTCAAAAGTTTTTAGTGATGCTGAATGTATGTCCTTGATGCTGCCGGGAAATTAGTATAATGGGCGTTCGTTGATGATGTGCTCCAATGTTCGGATTGGAGTGCCGCATTCGCACGTTGGCGATTGTTTAATACGCCACTTGTGCATCAGGTGTCCGGATCGACCGTGGAGAGTCCAGATGCGATTTAAGGTCACCCATTCGCAGTGTGGGAGTGTGACACCTGGTACCTCAGCTGATGGATCGTCGATGAGGTTCTTATTTTTTTTACGTCCATGTGAGACCATGCATCTCGCCAGCGTTCTTCCTTGCACGACCCCAGGTCGTGCAGGATTCTCGTGACAGTCCAGAAAGGGCGCCTTGATTTTAGGCGGGACGGGATGGTCTCATCGATGTCAGGGTGAATCGGTAGGGACGGGTTGGCAATAATCTTGTACTCGCGCCACAGTCGCCATGTCTCGCCGGATTTCGGCAGGGGGATGTGCGCGAGCTCTAGGAGCCACGGGAGCGGAGTCGACTTGAGTCATCCGGTTACCACTCGAAGATCAGCGTTCAGCTGCAGGTCGATTGCGTTTGTGTGAGTGCTGCCGGCCCACACGGGAGCGCAGTACTCCGCGGTCGAGTAGACCAAAGCGAGTGTTGCGGTTCGAAGGGTACGTGCGTCAGATCCTAGCGAGGAGCTGGATTAGGTTGATCCTCGAGGATAGCTTATTCCTGAGTTTCTTCAGGTGTTGGCTCCTATCCAGGCTCCTATCCAGTGTTATTCCCAGATGGCGGGGGTTTGGGTATTGCTGGAAGCTTTGACCGCAGAACTGTTTCTTTAGCGTTCTGTTGGCGGCGGAGTTTTGGAGGTGGAATGCTGTAACGGCGGTCTTTTGCGGGTTGGGACAGAGACGCCATTGACGGAAGTTATCTTCCATCTTCTTTAGGTCGTTATTTAGAGTGGTTTCCTTTTCCTCGAGCGTGCCAGTGCCAGGTCGCCGGCATAGGCAAATTTGCGGGAGGTTCAACATCATTGATGTAGAGGTTGAACAGGGCTGGAGCTAATATGGAGCCCTGAGGGAGACCATTTTGTAGCATGCATTGGTGGCGGGTTTTATTGCCAAGGTGCACGCGGAACTTTCGGTCGGTAAGCATAGTTTAAATGAGGCGCATCGTCGGGCACATCTAACAAGATGGCTCAATTTCAAGAGGAAGGATGAAGGGCATCCTGTGGACATCGTCTATTTAGATTTCGCGAAAGCTTTCGATACCNGTTTGATGACAGCAAGAAAACGAGAGGTAACCGACTTAAGTTGCTTGAACCGCAGGTGCGGCTCAGGTCGAGACAGGAATTCTTTACTTGCAGAGTGGTGAACGCGTGGAATGCGTTAGATTACGAAGTAGTGGCTGCCCGCGCTGTGACTATCTTTAAGAAGAAACTAGATGCTTTCATGGACAGGCAAAAAGGTGGGGGGCAATGTTGACGTTAGGTACTGGACAGTAAGCAACTAGGATAGTCAAAAAAAAAAAACAACAATACAAAAATATATAGCTTTAAGAGGGTTAGGCCTACCCTAAAATTAAGGAACGCTCGACCTCGACACGTGATATCGAAATGGGCGAAATCGCCTCTTGATATCACTAACTCTCTTGACTCTTGAGGAGACCGTCCCTCCAGACAGTATCGTAGGCCACTGTGAGGTCTATAAATGCAGCAGCGGTCTTTCTCTTGTACTGGTACCCGGCCTCGATGTGTGACGTAAGTGCTAACACTTGATCACAGCAACTGCAGCCGGGCCTGAAACCAGCCTGCTCCAGAGGGATTGCGCTCTCCAGAATGGGGGCCAGTCGGGTTAGCATCGACCGCTGGAGCAACTTGTAGGTTGTTGAGAGGAGTAATATTGGACGATAGCTCATTGGGTCGTCTGCTGGATTGCCTGGTTTAAGAAGGGCGATGACCTTCGTGGTAGTGATCCGACCGAAGAGGTAGCTTCTGTGACTTTTCTCATCGAATGTTGGGAAATTCTATCTCCAACTCGAATTTTTTGCCACCGCTCTTTCATTGTCTGCCTTTAGCAAACGAAATACGAGGAGGAATACCGTAATGCAGATACGGGAAGCCGAAATTGATTATGCCTTTCGGAAAGTCGGCCGAACATCATCTCCTGCGTGCCGAAAATTCGCCTATAGCGCGAATTTTTCAATACGCTGCGCCTATATTCACTTTCCATTTTAAAAATCAACGGGAAAATGCGACGAAAATGATGACGAGAACCATCTTAAAGCAAGTTGCACAAGGCATAGTACATTATTATTCTTCAAGGTTTGAAGTTTTATCCGCAATAGAAAAATTCGAAGTAGCTTATCATCGAGGATTGTCGAACTGCTTTTTGCAATGTTCGGTATGTCAATTTAGTGCTTTTTTCAGTTTCCTGCAAGACTCCTAATTCACATCGAAAACGCACGTTGTGCTTTCACAATTGAGCCACCTGCGAGAAACTGTTCCCAAATCCTCGTACGATAAGATTCTTCCCCTTTTCCATAACAAACTCAAACCTTGTAGAATATAAAAAAAAAACAATTAAGATTTATCAACAAACAAGTTTTTCTTGTAAATTGTCAAGTCAAATGTGTCTTTCTTCTTTGATATACCCTTTTTTTTGTCTCCGCTGACTCGCTCCATTGATCTTGTATTAAGAATCTCTCATCTCGTATGGTCCATAGCATCATGTTTACTTTATAGTTTCAGTGGACATTCATGAGACTCACATGTTACCTAAGAAATTCAGTAAACACTCTTTTATTTTTCTCACTGGTCAAATGTCAATATTGTTTGCTCTTCAAGCTGAGTGATTGTATTGATAGTTCCTGAATCAAATAGGAATATGCTGCCTGGTGTATACCTTGTACAGCTGCTTGGAAAACAATGCAATTTCCGACAATAGCTTCTTAGATGGGATGTTTTCCCATGTGGAGGTACTTCATTTGTCCAAGTGGCTAGCAGATATTGGCGGAAGCGGAAACTTTGCGGGGGTGAATGTGCCAGTCAAGCGCCCACCAGAAATATGTGTTATTGGATGGGCTGGATTAGAACTTTCAGGGGGTTGCGGGGAAAGAGGGTCATGGGTGATGATGTTCCACAAAGATTGACAAGGTTTTTAGATCTTACCTCGCAAATTCACCATTTTAAATTTGCCCATAGCGGGAAAGGAAACTGAAACCATTAACATCCCTAGATCTTGACCTCAAGGGCATGTACGTAAATAGTTCAGCATTGGTTGGAGTGTCACCTCACCAGTTGGACGTATTCGTTTCTTTCCAACCAATATGATTCTCGGATCGATCCTTGAGAATGAAGAGAGAGTATGAACATGTAAGCGGAGACACGGGCGCGAGCTGAACTCGAACAATAACGCATCAAGCATTGCTGCCCGTTGTTCATAAATATTGTAAGAAGGCCCACTACTGAACTGGGCTTGTCCAATGTCTCTTGTTATGTTGAATCGAAAGAGGGTACGGGGAGTGCTACAATGCAATGGTTCAGCCGCACCAGGTCCATACCGAACGTTCAAATATTCGGAAATACAGAGAATATAACAGATCACCAATCTGGCAACCCTATACTTGGAGACCCCCAATGAAAAGCGAAAAGAAATCTAAGAATACGAGGACAGACCCGGACGAAGGCACACTCATCTCTTGAACAACCCCCTCTTTAGACAGGGGCGAAGGGACGCAGATAGGAAGAAAGTGAGGACATACTGTATGGAGGAACAGCCAGAGCGGCTCCTGTTTCAAAACTTTCTTCCTGCAGGTACTAAATGCTGAGAAGCGCTGATCATACCACTATTCACTCGGAATAGCCTCTTTCATGCAATGGTTTGACTACTTTTTGCAATTTCGCCCTAGAACGAGAGTACAAAGCCAGGAAGTGACGAACACTTTAAAAAATAGTCCATTTCTGGCTAGCATCAAAGTACTTTCCTGAAAAATGGTTCAAATGATCGTCACGATACATTGTTTGGCGATCATTCTATGAAGTCCGGAGCTGCACACCTCCATAATGAATATCGCCTCGAAACGACTACCAAAAAACGCATTGACTTAAAAGCGGAAAAAAAAAATTGTTTTCTCGTGTTCCGCTCGAGCCCGCGCTACGTAGAATTTCTGGATTAAGAAGAGTTGACAAAGATGAAAATTGCATGACAATCCTTCAAGCGGTTCGGATCCTATAATCCTCTAAAATATTGCGCATGTAGTTGAAGTCATCCGCCCTCTTTTGAGAGGATGTTCCGAGACGGAATCTACACGGAATCTGGTGACGAAGATATCGAAACAATAGGAACACTTCTCTTCCAACAGAATTACAGAGGAGTTCTTGATCGCAGTTTGATGGCAAATCGCAATTTCGCGTTCAATTTAGAGTACATTTTGATGCAAATCTGAAAAATACTCTGAAGAAGAAACAAGAAATTGTGCGTGAGACTCACGCAGCAAATGGTGTAAATTGGGTATTTAGCGTTTGTGAGAAATGAATAAGTGACCGGAATGGCAGCCTAACTGCTCATTTGAAATTTCAACTTTTCTCAGTAAATCGCATGTTTCACCATTGACATATAATGCAAGGACGTATTGTTGGTGTTAAATTCAAAGAACAATGTCTCAACTGAATGAAAGCGTTCATTTCGCATCGAAGTAAAGTGTTTTGGAGTTATGACCACTTATCCGTTTTCTTCCTTTCTCATGAATCTTCCACATACCTCCCTCATTATCAGCCAAATGTGAATCCGAGATAATCCAAGTTCTGTATCCTTAATGTCATGAGTTAGAACAAAGGACGACGAGTGTTGTATGCGATTATGTAGAAATCCATACCAATCCCGCAAGCAGTCGGAATTAGTGAACATATAAAAGTCAAATAATATTGCAATCTGGATAGTAAGACACTCCAGAGGCCAGGAGGCAAGGGAGTAACTGAACGAAGGCATACGGCGAAGCCTCGGGCTATTTAGACCATCCGAACGACGAAACCCTCGTTTTCTACAGCTGGGGTATGCAGAAGCTAAGGGCATGCGCAGTGACTCAGGCAAGGATGAGTGAGAACATTGGGAAGAACAATCTACAAAACGCTCTCCTTTGAGACGATATTGCATGGCACAATCTGCACAGATTTTGGCGATGAAGGTGTCTACAGAATCAAGACACTCTTCTCTAACAGAATTACGGAGGATTTTTTGTTAAGTTACATGGGAGGGAAGTTAGGTTATGGGAACCTCCGAATTCTCGTTTTCTTGATGATATTTAGGGTACGTTTTGATGAAAATCTCGAAAATGGTCAGAAGAAAAGACGTACCATTTGTAGGAGATTGCCCATGAGTATGATTTAACTCCGTTAGTTAGATTTTGTGCAAAATGAATCGTGACAGGAATAGCAGCCGAATATGAATATTTACGATTTGGACCTCTCTAAGTGAATCGCTAGTTTGACCTCTGACCTTTAATTCAGGGACGCATCACATGTACCCAGTCGAAAGAGCAATGAATTAGATGCATGTAAACGTTACTTGCAAATCCGTACAAGAAAGGGACTGAAAGTAAAGTTGATTTCATTACAACCCAGGCAAAGGCCATCTAGCGGTACCTTCAAACATTAACTTCAGTAAAACTGTAGTTTGGAGGTCACTTTGAGTCGTCTCCTTCCACTCCTCTTGAGCCTCCCTACAATAATTATATGCAAACTTTAAAATCCCAGTTTTTTTATTTTTGATTTGATTTTTGAGTTCCTTAATACCTTGATACTCATTAGTTGACGGTCTTGAAAAGGCAACGTACAGCTGACCATGGCCGAAAACTGGGTTCGGTGAATAAAATCCAACTTTGTGGAGTGTCTGACCTTGGGATTTATTGATAATCATTTCGAATGCCAAACTTATTGGAAATTGTCTTCGCTTCAGGGTAAACGGCATGTCTAGATCCCATGGAGCGAGATCGATCTGGGGAATGAAGACCATTTGAAACTTTGCTGTTCCAGTTAATGCTTCGCAGTCAATCATGTTGTCTTTCAGAGCTTTCACGATGACTCACGTGCTATTACAAAGAACTATCCTCGTGTTGAAGTTCATGAAAAGAAGGATTATGACTTTAAGGTTTAAATTGTGAGGGGGCATTCCGGATGGAGTGATGTTATTCAAAAACTCAGCAGGGAGGTTGAGTGTTTCTTTTTCATTCTCACAATATGTACTATCAACACCATAATATGTTCTAATATCTCCATTTAAGCGATTGAGAATTTCCTCATTGATCCTGGAAACATCATCACTTTTGGGACAAAGAATAGCGCTTTTGGAAAATTTTGGCACCTGCTCTGGACTAAAACTTTTCACAAATGTCACTACCTATGTAATATTTGATCAAATACTCTAAAGGGATTTCAATAACGTCTTCCCCCAAGTTTTAAGAGTTTTTC